>JAUMHR010000045.1:4947770-4964698 GCA_032361145.1 Enteromius fasciolatus
TGTTGCACTTTTACAGAGTTTAATATTTTTTAAAAATGAGCTTCCCCTATTTGACAGACCAGTAGCCGCCACTGGTGGAAATATTGTGTTCTCCCAGCCTGGTATATATGTATAATGCAGGGTGGGAGAACGCATTTTTATTTATCAATTTTATAATATAGAATATAATTTTGTTTAGTAAGGCAACACAATGCATTAAGGGCCGGGGGACATAAACTTTTTAACATTATGATGATGTATACATTTTTCTCATTTAGATTAATGATCATATATATATATATATATATAATTTTGTACTGGACCAACAAGGGATCAACTATCATTTCATAAATCATATCATAAATTTGTGTGTGTATATGTATATATATATATATAACATTGGTCTTTTTTTAAACTGTATTTTATTATTGTAAACTGTATTTTAAACTGTTTTAAATAGTATATTATATTCTTTAATTTTTATATGTATTTACATCATATAAAGTACAATTTTCTATATATGGTCAGTTTATATAAGTAAACAGACATTTTTCTCTTTTCACTCTTTACCTGCAAATTTAATTTGAGCTTCTACAACCTGTTTTGTTTCATAAATAGTATTTTTGTCTTTTCTAAATGAATTTTAGCTATTTTCTTTAATCTTTTAAATGGTATATTTGACATTTATATATATATATATATATATGTGTGTGTGTGTGTGTGTGTGTGTGTGTGTGTGTTACATGGTGGTTAATATGAAAAAAAAGGAATAACGCATCCTTCCATTCTAATTGTAGTTCTGCACCATTTTCTTCAATTCCATTAATTTTCTCAATTCCATTCTGCTCGGCGCACACAACCCTACCATTGATCTTTGCAGCGATATAATCGCACATTGCATTAAAGACAATGTTTGCACAGTTGAATCTGCGCCAGCGTTAAACACCCATTGACCCATATTGCCTCGATATTAGAGCGCTGCTAGTGTAATGACCGCAAGATGAGGTGTGCTGTTTGCCGACAAGCCCAGGCTGTCTGGGACCTGGTAAAGACGACAGAGGAGGGGGAACCGGAGCGAGAGCGCTAGAACAATTCATAGAGAGAGGTAAAGAGCGCAGGTCAAGGAAAAGACGTGTCTGAAGGCGTCTACAGCGTGTTTCTAATTGAGCGGCTTGTAGTTAATTGTCTGTACGTAGGAGGGGAGAAATCAATCTGTTTTCTCACTGCTGTGACTCCTGGGCCCTGAGGTGATAGACTAGAGCTGGCAGACACTAGGACGGAGCTCTGCCAAATAAAGCCCCGAAAGCAAAGACTTCCCCTTTCTGCACACACTCGAGGCTGATGCATATGTTTGCGTGCTTTTCACCTACAGTACGTGCACACACACGTGCATGCAGAACAGGTTTCACGGGGTAGCTTCAAAGTCAGGGTGAAGGTGGATCAATCGATCCGTTCTCTGTTTGTTGAGGAGCGAGGAATACCAGGTCAGAGAGGGGAGCGCTAAAGAGATGGGGAGACAGCGAGAGCGTCCTGAGACAGATGCAATAGAAATGTATTCTAGGTTAAACCCCTCCAGCTTTTGACAGAGTCTCGCTGCTGTGTATGAGGCAACTATATTAAATAAAGGAGAATATTGCATTAGTCCCGGCTCTCGGCGTCAGTCGAATCCTCTCCCACACACAATCAGCTGCAACTTTCTGCAGTTGCAGTATTTTTCGTTAAGCTTTAATACAGCAGTGTCGATGAATCACTCACACGGGCCATAAATAATTTGCAGACAATTTTTGTTCATTGAACGAATTGATTTGCATTTGTTTACAAGGCCGCTTTTTAGCCACGCTTCCTTCATTAACATCTCTCTTCTATTCACTATATCTCTACCAGACTTCCTCATAAGGAGGCGTGGCCAGTGCCCGGTTTTGCAGTCGAAGCATGTCGTCTAAATTATTCATCCCTCTTTTAACCGAGATCAGAGCGGGCCGGTCTTTTGATCATCTCGGTTGTCCCTTTCTCCACCCAGATCGGCTTTGCCGCACTCAGGCCCACATGTGAGCTCCGCTCGCGTTTGCTGCCGATATATTCCTCCCAGCTTTGTCCGCACATCCTTAATTATTTATATAAATGAAGAAGCGAAGAGGTTGAGTGAGGATAGGAGGAGGAAGGATTAGATGAAGCTGTCAGGATGCAGTAGAGGTGGGCGTTATGACCAAAATCTTGTGTCACAGTATGAATCATTTTATCTCACGCTAATGTAAGATATATATTAACTACGATTTGGGGTCAGTAAGATTTTTTGATTTATTTATAGCACACTTTTATTTAGTGAGGATGCATGAAAAGCAAATCATCAGCATATTCAGCTCAGTCTCACGGCAATTCGTACATATTTTACGAGGTGGCTAATTCGTACGACCTCATTTTTACTAAATCGTTTACAAATTGCAAATTCGTATGAATTTGTACGAATGACCTACACCTAACCCTGCCCCTAAACCTACCCATCACTAGGGTTTGGGTAGACCGTACAAAATAGTAAGAATCAGCGCGAATTTTCCACCTCGTACGAATACGTACGAATTGATCGTTAGCATATTAGAATGATTTATGGTCATGTAACACTGACGACTGAAGAAATTATGCTGAAAATTTTGCTTTGGCAGAATGGGAATAAATTACATTGTAAACATTTAACAGTTAACTTGTAATAATGTTTCACGATATTGCTGTGTTATCACTCCAAATATTAGTTCTAGGGAAAAAATGCTTTTTAAAAAAGGATTGATTTGTTTCAAACACGTTTGTTACTTTGATTTTTTTATGCTTTATCTAGAGCCGATCGAATGTCGAGTTATTTGTGATATTGTGTTGCCTCTGTCTGCCAGAAACTATACAAGGAGCTCTCCAAAGAAGTTGTTTCTTATGTCCATTGATGAAACTGGCTGAGCTTTGATAATAATTTTCAAAGTAATAAATTTAATAAATCAAGTGCAACCTGCATGGCATTTAAAAGCAGTATTTATAGAGAGGACACACTACCTGAGTGACACTCACAAAGATGCAGTGGGACCACAAAAATGAATAAAGACCATTGAGAACCATGTCGAATGAAAACAGTTTCTTGAGCCAAAAATAAGATTCAATGCTTGGAATGTAATTATTATTCTGAAATATTACTTCCTGTGGGCTTCATTGACCACTATTGTTCCTAATAGACCCACTAAGCTCAGAACTCATCGAACCTCTTGAAAACCGCTTTAACTGAATGCATTCATTCTTTTAATTTGTAGACTTTATCCACTTACCTAATTTCCATTTTATGGAAAAGGGTACTCAAAGGAAAATCATTTCAAGGACTGTAAGCGAATTGGAAGTACCATGGAGTTGATGATTTCTAGGACAACACAAATATGTAGGGACAAAAAATGGTGCTGACTCTTACTTGTCCACTTTAATCAGCAGTTATTTAACCCCCCATTTAAACCCACTTCAGTACTCTCACATTTACAATTAAAAGACTTTTAAGGCTTTTTAAAAGACTACTCTAGAAACATTTCTCATTCGTATCGATGTTGAAAAAAGTTATGTTTGAGAAGATAGAACTCTTTCATAACATTATAAATGCTGTCACTTTTGATCAATTTTATGTGTCTGTACAAAAAAAGTAATATGAATAATCTTTCCACCCCCAAACTTTTGAATGGAAACAATATTTCATTCTGATCCTCAAATCTAACTGGTCAGCGGCGTCCCAGGAGCGCTGATAAGAGCTGACAAGCGACTGTCTTTATGAGAGAGTGTTTATTTATTCACTTTTATTCAAAATGTTGATTCACTTACATACATCTGTGATGCAGCTGTTGATTCTGCGACGCCTTTGTATGAATCCATCTCTGTTAGAGAAGCTAAAACAAAGTGACAGGCGAAATTGTGTCTTAAATCGTAGTTACTCAATATTAACGCCTTGCTGTATAAAAGCAATTCCGACCCAGTAGATGTATATTCAATATAAATGTTATATAGCCATACCTGTTGATGCAGTACTACCCACTCGCAGCCAATATGCGGTTACACCAGCAGGTGAAGGGTGGGCTGCACACAATGTCCAGCGACAGGCCCTCAGGAGGAACGAGAACAAATTCTTTCTCTATCTGCTACCATTCTTTCCCCCGTTCTTTCAGTTATACGGTAACAAAGGCGACAGGGCAGTGTCGTCAGCCCGCTCGCTCTGAAAGACCACAAGAAAAAGGTCACCTGAAACACGAAGACCGCTGGCCAAAGAGATCGCATGAATGAAGCAATGCGCTCACTCCCTCGGGGGGATGGGTGGGAGATAGACGGAAAATGAGAAATAGACAGAGCGAGCGGAGTGTAACGGCGTATGTGTGTGTGTTTTTTCCTATTGTAAGTAGCCTAACAGACCCTCTGGATTCACTCTATGCTCTAATGACCAGTCACAAGGCAGCGGCCACGCTAAGCCCGAGTCTTCCTGTAGCAGACTGTTCCTAATTAACAGATGCAGCGAGTGGAAAGCAGCACCTGCTAAGGTATGACTGCAGGTTTGAGCCAGGGGCTTTTTCACACGCTCGCGCGCACACACGCACACGCACGGCTACTTTATAAGGACTGTATCGTTATGATATCCTCCTCCGGGGAGCGGGTGTTTGTGGGAGAGTGTGTTAGTGCAGTAAGAGTAATGTGCGGTGTGGAAAATATCCTGTCTGTGCTCTGGGGCGGTATGGTTGTAAAGTAATTGCGCGCGTCCGTGATTTGTGTGCTGCTGTAGTTTTTTTATGAGGCGGCTAACGCTCATCCTTCAGGTTCGAGCTTAAAACGGCAGGTTGCGTGCATGTAAAGAGATAGCTCACTCGTTGTCCCTTTACGACCGGCTTTGTTTTAATCCATGTCAACATGCCTTAGATCAGGGATACGGATTTGTATCTCTAACAATATGACATATTGTTATTGACATAATGATGCTCCGCGCTGTAATGTTCTAATCTTTTATCTTCTTTCAGTGGTGAAAACCAGAGGCAGCTTTGGCGCCTGAAGCTGTACGGCTCGCTACCACTGACCCGAGAAACGTTTTCTGTGCGCATTTTTCAGGAGTTATTATGCACGTCCTGTATTTCCGTCGACTGAAGCAGCGAGGCCAGTCATTCGTTTGAGTCGGTTCTTTTATTTTCAGTGATTTGGACAAACGTGTTTGCAGAACATTCATTCAGACCACTCTGTCGCTATATCACCTCAGGGTACACGACTACGACTACGGCTATGAAAAGCTAAAAAAGTTTGTATTTTCAGGCACTAAAACTATCTCTGGCAAGTAAATGAACAGCTAAAACAACAAAAAGTGCATAAATGCATAAAAATGTCAGTTTTTAGTTGTCTCGAATGAGTCATGGTATATACAGTAATAGCAACGCTGGATGAAATGGATATTCACCATATTTGTGTCCGCCTGTGCTGTTTTTTTTTTTTTTTTCAGGTGTTTCTCAATTTTTTTGCAATTTACATAATGTGTCTAGAAGCACATCCGTTCTTTTCAGGATTACCGTCGCTATAATATCTTAACTGTATAAAGCCTTGCTCTTAGAGCATGTTCATACATGACAGGTTTGGTTTGATTAAGACGAACTCTGGTGCTCTAGCTCTGTTAGTGCATCTCATTTGAATAAAGTAAGTGTAAATATTGCCACCCGAAACAAGCAGACTGAGATGCACCTCTTCCAAAACTAAAATATGAACGCTCAACAAATGTAATTTGTTTCACTTAAATTTGTATGGCTCTTTCGTAATGCTGTGGCGCTAAGTCTACTATTTATTTTCAAGTGGCATCGGTGCATTTTAGAACATGCATCATTAAATATAAAACACTGGTTTAGTGCAGATAGGCTTTTGTACCAATTTAACATTTTTTAATTAAAATTGCAAATACAATTTTAAATGAAATATTTATCTGTTTATTTATTAAGCTTTTGCAAGGAAGGAACATTCTAGGAGTTTCTGTAGCGTTCTGTAATATTCTAGTGCTTCCGGAACATTCTAGTCTAGTCATAAAAGACAAAAAAATCATCCAACGTGCACATCTGCAATTTTGGATGACTCACTTTTGGTAATTGTTAATGTTAAACTGTCATTGTTAGCTCAGTACATACTTTTTGATGCATGAGTAATGACAGATTAGCTTGTATCAACATGTATGTTTAAAAAAATGTACAAAAAGCTGTGATTTCGTAATCTGTGTGTTACACACAAGTGTGTAATAGTTACAAGAATCGTAGACGTACGCAGTAAAAAATAAACCTGCTCTCAGAGTTGGATTTTTAACATATATTGATCTTTCTAAACTCTTCGGTGTTGTTTTTGCCAAAAAATATCTCCCCTCTGTGCGTAGCCAGGCGAGTCAGCATGTCTGCGAAACTGTCAGCTTGCAGTAACACACGAGTCGGGAGGAAGATGCTGAATGGAGATTATGCCCGTTGTGACTTCACTGCCCTTCCCCGCGTTAGCTCGACTGATCATCGGCCGATGCGCTCGGGGATGTTTTGGTGTGTGTGTGAGAGGCTGGGTGAGTAACAGGCGTGTGGGAGTTCAAGCCTGGAGATTTGGAGACCCTTCGAGACTCGGCCCATCTCGTCGCTGGGTAACTGCAGACGGCAGAATGGGGCCACCACCATCAAACTCGATACATCACATGCATGCACGTGCTCCTCATGTACGTTTACGGGAACCTGTAGGTCTATAATGTTATCGGTCGTCTTGGTTTTCGCTCAGATGCGGGTCGCAGCTTATAGCAGGCCAATTATAACAGAATAGTCATTTATGCTGTGCATCTTTTTATTTTTAAAGGGCCAGCAGTCAACTGACTCGCGCGGTGCCTTCGGTTAAGACATGACTTGCATATAAGATGTTATTCTGGTGGTACAGATGGTTTAAATTGGTTTAGCGTGTATTATATATAAAAAAAATTTCTATGTGAAAATGTCAGCCAGCCACTTGAAATCATTTGCAGTGATAACAGAACTGACATTTTTAAGTGAACTATTTCTACGGTCACATTTATAACAGTTATTAATCCTCCAGAATAATGTCACACATATATGACAACCATATTTAGATTGGGTTTGATGTGAGAGTGGCTGTGATTCATATTCAAGCACATGGTAGGTGTAGTAGATTCATGACAGAATTACTGAAAACAGTTTGAGATTAGTAAAACAAACGCTAATTCATCATCCCGTCTCCAGTCTTTCAGTGTCACATGCTCTTTTAGAAATGATTGTAATATTCTGACATTATCAGTGCTGAAAACCATTGTGCTGCTTAATATTTTTGTGGAACCAATGATTCTTTGATATGAAGCAGACATATTTGACAGGATATCTTTAAATGGTAGCGTGTAACTACAATTTATTCTTTTAATCGCTGAATTCAGGCGTCACATTAAAATACAGCGTGAAAAATGGATATTCATTTTGAAATGAAGATCTGAAGATTACAAAGTAACAGTGTTAAACAAATGAAGCATTTATAGAAACAGTTTGTCTCACAGTCTCAAAAAAAAAAACATTAATTAAAGCATAAAACAGTGTTGAAAGAATAGAAATGTAACTGAATAGCATACACTCTGGATTTTATTAATATGACAGTTTCCATATGAAGCCATATATTTAAGTAAAACTCAATTCATTTTGGTTAAAAGTAGAAACCGAGACATCTCTGGCTCATTCAATCAAAGTTGATAAGTATTTATTCTACATTATAATATTATGCTCTGATGCATTTTACATAATTAGTCTGATTCTGTGCTCTGCTGATGCATACAGGTTCCAGCATTTGATTTATATTTATTTGGCATCAGTAACCTACATATCAAAATGCCGCATTACATCTCCGCTACACACACAAACAAACATCCGCGTTTACGAGCGGGCAAGTCTACACGAGCAAACGCAGTCTTGATGTGCGCTTAATGAAGATGAATCTGTCAAGGTCTGGCTCGGTCAGGCCACGCGACGTGGCAGTCTGCCAGTCTGAGCCATCCCGTGTCTCGCGTTAAAGCGCAGGTACCATGCAAACAGAGACCCGGGCGATTCATTTCATTATTATGTCTTCACCATCCATTGTTGCTGGCACATAAGATTAATGTCAGGGTGACTATTGCACATCTTATTTATACGTGGTAAATTAAGATGCTGCCGCGATGTGCTCTAGCATAGATGTTTACAAAACATCTCTAATTTGAATTAAGTAAGTGTCAAGCAAAAGAAGTGAGACAGAGAGAGAATGACAGTGACAAAGCGGGAGAGAGAGACAGTTTACCGACTCAATGAGCAGTATATTTACTCACGGGCCTCCAGTGGAGATACCAGCAGGGCCGTCACTACGATTCATGGGGGATGATGAGACAAAAAGTTTTCTAGGTAGGCCTCCTTTCCCATGGACCGATGACAAGAGTGTAGAGGAGCTGCCCTGTATCCAGGAAAGAAAAACTACTAAAGACAGGTTTTCCTTACATTTCTTGCTTAGATGTGTCTTTTGAAATTAGAAGCAGTGCAGTACTGTTTGTATACTATTGCAGTATTTATTAAAATGTTCAATTATCTTTTTATATTTTTGAATTGTTGTCATTTTTGTTATATGCATTTGTCATTTTTATTAGTATCTACTGTGTATCTTTTATTAGTGTATACTCTACACACACACATACATATATAATATATATATAAGTAATATATATATAAGTATTTGTTCGTTACCAAAGCAATATTTCAATTTATTTTTTATTTATTTATTTTTTGTCAGTATTTATTTTAATTTTTTTGTTATGGTATCCGTGGCACCGCTATGGTTTCTGGGACCCCTGGAGATTTATTTCCACTCGGGCCCCCCTCGCCATTGTGTTTCGGGGATTGATGATTGTTGGGGGGTTTCGGGGGTTATGCTGTCGGGGTTTGGTTCCTCCATCACGTTTTCCCCTCAGGGGGCCCCTCTCCATCTTCAGGCCCTTAGGATCGTTGATTTGAGTTGAGTTAATTTTGTTTTTCTTTGGATAATGGATAATATCACAAATTCCTTTTATTTTTGAACCCCCTTCTGTTTCACTTTTGAATCCAGTTAATCACAGTATAAATGCAAAATGGGTCGCAAGCAGCAATTTGTGTTGATTTCAAATGAAACACAATTGAGACCTTGATCTTTAATAGTACCATTTTCCTCCAGGTTACTACAGTACAGCATTCACCTAAAAAAAAAAAATAGTATTCTGAAAAAAATCTAATCGTTTAATGGTGCTGAGACAAATAGCAAAGTAATAAAGCATTCTTAAATGGCAAACGTTGTGATGAAGCAATTTTAAAAAATACCATTGCAATGAAGATAATTGTGTGCGGCACTGAGCTAATAACCGAAATGCAAATAAATGAGTATGTTAGAAGAGCCTAAAAGGAAATGAACTAGAGCTAGTAGACAACTCGGGTTGTCAGAGCTACAGAATTGAGACAGATCCGAGCACAGGGTCACTGACCACAGGCTAGCCATTGAAAAGGGCAGACACAAACAGACCAGGTTATCAGGATAAAAAAGTCTGTGGTCACTGTATGACAGGTAAGGTTGAGACGGTGACAGCTGAGAGGTGAACTTTCTTCTCAACTGTAAAGAATTTTCTGCAACCGGAGACATTTTCCGAGGCTAACTCTTGGAAGTATGTTGCCCGGTTTAACTAAATGACAGGTAAGATATTCACAAAGATACACAGCATGTAGCTCAGGAGAGAAAAAAAAAAGAGAGTTAAAAGCTGTTATATAAGTATGATGCTACAGTATGGGTTATATGCTTTAGCACTCAAGTTATTGAATATACCCAGAGGAAAAGGTTATTATTTAGAAGTTGCTTTTTTGTAACTTTGAAGATTTAACAAAGTTTCGTTCGAATATCAACTCGAACGTCTAAATTCTAAGGAGAAATAACAACACAACTGACACAATTGTTGACAGGTAGGAGCACAGAGCTGCAATATATACAATATCATATCATTTAAATACAATTCTCATTTACAATAATCAGTGCTAAATTACACAATATTCTGGTTGACTGCTTTTTATGACCAGACCGTTGAATTAGTAAGCTGAATTAATCAGCCCAGTTCGTATGTGAGGAACAGTATGTTTTTTTTTTAATAACATGTAGTGGAGTAAAAAGTATGATATTATGCTAGAATATATGAGATCTCTGACTTTTGCACCTTGAAGAGTAAGCTAATAAGCGCAGGATGTTGTTGAAATCAAGAGGACACAAAATGTTCTCTCATTGCTGTCTTGAAAAAGAAATTGAGATTTAAAAGAGGTCCCAACCATGAGATTTTTCTTTCCGTCATGTATGATTGCTCTTCTTCATGTGCTCTCATTGCTGTCTAGATATTAAAGAGGTCTCATTTATCCCCCCCCCCCTGTTTTCTACTGTACAGAAATGATTGCTCACCGCTTTATCTCATCACTATCTTCACTTGGTTTTCCCAATGATCCATTTTTGCTTCCTCAAAGAACCTTTCAGCTCTGACCTTTTTTTTTTTTTTCATCACGTAAAGAACATTTGTGAAAATTATCTAAACAAAGACCCTCTTTCCATTATAAAGAAGCTTTTGCACAATAGAAAGATTCAATGATGGAAGCCCGGCATGGACCCATCAATGCTAATAAAGAAACTTTGTTTTTAAGAGCTGGCAGTTGCGATATAAGAAAAACATATCCATTATGATTTTTCTTTCCTATAATTACACCTGACCATTTACTCTCCATTTCATCGACTGTCTAGGAGGAACAAGCGAGCCATTTCTTCTTAATTCCTACAACTGTAATAGCTCTTTCTGTTCTCTATAATATTGCCTTTGTTCTGTCGTTTTGTTTCACACGTGTATTAATTAATAACTGTCATCACGCTTTACTTTCATAACTGTCGGTGTAGGTATTAGTGTTACTTTAATCTCATTTTAATGTGCCAATAACCTTTTCCAAGAATATGTTCTCATATTACTGCTGAGGTATGTGTAATATCGCGCTATGCATACCACGTTGCGCGAGGGAGGCCAGTGGCAGAACGCAAACAGAGCCGCATGTTAGCGAGACGAGACAGGAGGTTGAGGTAAGGTGACTGGCGCTCTTGCACTTTGGGCCGGCAGTGACGGCTGGTGCCGTGGCCCCCTGTTGCATCAGCGAAATAAGCAGTGACAAGCTCGCTTCCCTCATACGATAAATTACCACTCCCACACGTGCACACATATATTGGGCTCGCTTCAAATCGCATGTAATTTCCTGCTAGCGTATAGACTCCCCGTGTGACTTCTTATTTGCTTGAGCCTGGTGCATGAGAAAATTGAGATGCAGTAGTGAGTGAAGGACACTAGGGAACGTGCTCATTGGAAAGACTTCACAATTAACACAGTGACGCTCGATGGCAGGCCTCCTCCCTCAACATCAACACAGGTGAACGAGTGTGTTTGTGACTAGACGAGCTCCTCCAGAGAACCAGTGGTGACCGTGGAGGATATAGATAATCCACTCTAGAGCAATTTACCTCCATAAACAAGTGAAAACATGTCTAGGTCACATTCAGGACGGATGTTTTGCATCGTTGCACGTGTAATGCTTTACTTTGGCTCGTTTCAGTTTTGTTCTTTCGATTCATCAAAAAATAATATCACTTTTTCCGTTGTCTTTTCAAATAAATACAGGAAATGCAATGATGTTGATTTAAATATTAAACCACGGTGCGTACGCTATTTAATTTATTGGGAATGCGAGTGGGTGAATGTGTTGGATTGTCATTGAAACATTTCTCTTCCAAATTAATTCCGATTCCCATTTACTGTACAACACTGTAAAGGATGAATATTTGAATTGAATGGATGCATATTTTAATGTAGTGGATGCATTTTTAATTAAAATCGCATTCCTGTAATATCCTGCAATTCTTTATTTATTTTGTTAAAATACTATTTAAATATTGAATCATTTAAAGCCTTGATAAATTATTAGCATACTGTATAAATTGTGTATAATTAAATAAAACTAGGCGCTCTAAGAAAGGTCTGTAAGAAGGCAGCCGAATGTGTTAATATGAACAAATTGCCCATATTGATTTTTCACAGGTGTTTAATTTTTTTTTTACACACCGTGTCTTAGGGTTGACGAAAATGTCTATAAACTTGACAAACAGTAATGTCCTGGCTGAGAATTACCAGTGCCTTTTCTGTTTTTCAGGAGTTTTTTATTTATTACATTGTAGCCTATATCAATTTGTTTTTCACATGGCATTAATGAAAATGAGATTTCGCAGTACATTGAGAATTGCGGAGAGGCAATGTGTTTATTTGTCATGAAAATGGCTTCAATGTAATTTTTTTGGTTCGGTGGAAATATATTCAGTATTTTCAGCTAAATTCACCACAATTGGATGTATTATTAGTTTTAGTGACAGTATTTGCTGATATCTGATCTCCTCCTATAGCATGTCCGTTATAAAAAGCAGGGTGGTACAAATACGATATGCCCTTACCGTGATTTTTCACATTCCGTGGTATTTCCGTGCTACTGCGATGTACTTGAGAGAACACAGTGGTGTTAACTTGGTTTGGTGAGATTCACCCATGCCGTCTTGATTCTCCTCAGACGCTCATTTGCATTCTCTTTAAGCACTCCGTTGTTTTTTTTGTATTCCTGTTCCTTCTCTCTGCTCATTCTAATGTCTTTCTTCCCCCTCCCGTCTCTTCTGCGCGGTTTGAGATGAGCTCGCGTTCGCTCTCGGCTGCACCTCTCTCTCAGAGCCAGTAATCAAACGCATTCTGCCTGATACATGGCCCATTACAACCACTCTCATGTTCCATTTGCCCACCGCTCGCACAATGGTGTCATTATGATGGCGAAAAACTAGCGGCACTACTGTAGCCGCACACAGTGCTTAACACAGTCAGCACACCAAATGAAGGATGTGCCAGAATTATTGGTGCTGAGAATAAACCCGCGTTCCTCTTAGCCGGCCAGTGTACGTTTGTGTCAGCACGAGCTACACTGTTAGCATAGTTAGCGTAGTGAATGAGACATGAGAAAATAAACGCAGTGCTGTTTGTTAGGCAGAAATGATTTGTGATTTTGTATGTGAGAAGATTCAGCTAAGGAACAATGTAAAATGTGTGTAGCGTATTGAAGGTTTTTCCTTACTTGGTTTCATGGCATAAATATACCTGTTTGCACTTTTGTCTTTGAAACGTGCAGTAAGCTACTGTATGTACAAACAGTCTCGCACAAAAAGTGCACGGAGGTACATATTTTATGAGACCAGGTTGTTAAAAAAACAAGGCTACTGCAGTTTTACTACTTTACATGGTTCATTTTCAAAAGGGAAGATTTATTTTTCATATTTAATTTTGAAACAGGAACTGTGGGCAGAGCATAATAAAGGCCTCTGCTATTGCTAGATGCTACGAGTACAAGTGCACATTGTAGATAGTAATATATTTTAAATATTGAGAAACCTATGCAAGTTTATTATATTTTTTGGTCCTTGAATACGTATATTCTAACTTAAAAGTAGACTCGTCTACAATATACATGACCTCAAAGCTGCAAGTGTCTAATTCTAACATTGTTTAGAGATCATTGTTAAATCTAAACCTTACATTTTTAAACTTAACTTTAGACCTAGCCATTATCTGTAACAGCGAGGCTCGGGAGCTGTCACATTCACTTGCTAAATGGTGGCAAAGTGCAAAAAATCTTCAGCGATTAATCTAAAATGCACAGATCAGTGGGCAGCAGGAGCCGCTTAAGAGTAAACCTCTCAGTCCGTTTATTTCACTGCAAGGAAACACTTGAAACATGTTCACTATTTTGTGGAATAGTTCGTAACACTTTAGCTTTACTCAGTGCTTTGCGTGTCTTCTGTGAATGCATGCATCAACGTTTTTAGACAGAAGTTTTTCAGCATTTTCCTTGATCTTGGAAAAGATTGCTGTAACTTTCAGAGCTCAAAACTCTCTCCTCAGTCTGCTGGTTTTATTTATTGATGCCAAACCTCAGAAGTGACTTGTTCAAAAATCATTGAATTTCTCGTATAAAAAACTCAGTCGCCTACATTAATTTGTCAGCTGCTCTTATTCTGTGTTTGAAAACTGGCAAGTTTGGATTAATTCTAAGTGGAAATGGTCATAAAAATTCAATGCCTGCTATGGGTTCATAGAAACTTGAGGCATGGGAAAATTCAGGAGAGAAAAATAAGTAATGAAAATGTGTATTGTACAAGATCCCTTTACATTTTAGTTTACATTGAAATGAAATGTTGTTTCAGATTCCGTATTAATTTAAACAGATCATTAATAGAGATAATTTATTCCTAAATATCCAATAAAAGTGTTCAATGAAAACTGCAAATTTTCCTTCTTTTTTTAATTAAATCTGGCAAAATTGAGCAGCGCATTTTATTGCACATTAAGTACTTCAGCAGGGAAAAGGAAATAGGCTTTAGCTATGGTAAATAATGTAAATGTTGGCGTTTTTATTCATTTGTGAATCTGCTTCAGGCAAAACTCAAAAAATATAAACAGAAATAGTTGCATATAGACTCTGAATGCACACAATATCGATTTGTTCCACTTTCTCAACAGGACATAAGAAAGTATGTTTATTTATCTTCTTAAATTGTACAATAGACATGATTATTCTCCTATAGTGGATAGGAACAAGGCGACTTGCATTAAACTTATTGTTGCATTTTTAATTAATCATATAATTTAGAACAGCAATTTTCAGCAAAGTCCCTGTAGGAATCATGTGGCTGGTAAGGACAAGTGGAACAACATTTACATACCATTATAACAATTACAGACTGCAAGCCATCAGAATAATAAATTAGACGTATTCGCAGTGCTCCAAATGTTTAGAAATGTGCTAATTATTGTGAGGTTGCTTAATTTTATTTCAATGTTTTTTAAGACTTAATGGTAAACGTATATAAGTGTTTTTTTTTATATTTTCTTTTCTTTTTCACTGGCAGATCCATCTCTATTATTGTTTTGCCCAAATGCCAGTGCATCTAGTTGCTTGTTTTGTTCACCATCAGGTGCGCGAGTAACACTGCAGCAAACTAATCTCAGTTTCATCACGCTTTTGCGCATTTCGCTTCCCAAACACCTCATAAACAAATAACGTGAGCATTTAAGAGTTACTTTTCCACGCAGAAGCGATTGACTCAGACTATAAACTGCACAATAACATGTAATATTAATCTCTCTTGCTCTCTTTCAGCTCACGTACCAATGATTATCCCTCCATCCACCATTATCCTCCATTGGCACGTGTGCCTAAGGTTGCCGACCCCAGAGTAAAACCTTTGCTGTTCCCTCCGGGACAGGTCTGATGCTTTCAGAAGTGCAATTTATTGTGGATTATGCAGAGGAATTATTGAGCCCCACTCCATAAAGGCAAGCTTAGTGACAAATGAGACACTGTCGGCTGGAGTGCCAATGTAAATTGCACCTCCAAAACAGGGCAGAGGACGGCGAAGCTCACTTATGGGAGAATTAGAGTAATACGTCTCCAGAAGCTTTGTGTCAGGCTGAGCGTAGCAAATGGGGAGTATTATTACTTAAGGGAGTATTTGTATACGTGCAAAGACACCGCCGCACCACTTCTTGTCTGTGAGGTGCACCGTGGAGGATATTCTTTATTGCTGTTGATGTAAATGGGAGTACGACGAAGCACAGTGTCAGAGAAGATTTACAGATCATTTATGGAGATCAGGAGCTAATTCGGGGCAACGCACCAGTCCACCATACCAGTCTGCTGAGCTTTAACTGAATCACCTTTCGCATTAGACAGGATGAATACATTGGACACAGATAAAGCCCTCTGTCAAATTCGGTGGAAAGATTGAGGCTAACACACCCTCATTATTCAGTAATCCGATTCATAGGCGTCTGCTAATGAGGGATTTTTGACATGCATAACGACATCAACCTGAGCGGCCCAAATTGTCCTTTTACCAAATTTGCATCTCATTAAATTGAATTTACCGGTGACTATCATAATTTTGTCTGGTAAAACAGGAGTTTGATGGTAAAGGGCATGGAAAGATATGGAGACTTAGGAATAGGGGGGAGTGGAGGTGTGCTGGAGACAACGGTAATGATATTTCATGGCATGTCTTCGGATTTTAAAAAGGAAGAATGTGGCGATTATCTCCATTTGAGAGGCGATTACTTTAAAGGGGTCAAGAGGCTAATAAATGAATTACATCTCTGGAAGCTCAGTTCCCAGCCATGCGCTAATGTCTCGGACGACTAATTGTAGGAATTTAATCTAGCGTTCCTGACCGATCCGAGTGAACGATCCGGCTCTCTCCACTCACTAAGAGACGAAGCTGCTGTCATTATTCTTGCATTGTGCTCACCTGAAAGCCGAATGACCACAAAATGCCTGACCGCCACTTACGAGATAAGCATTTGCTAAGTTTACGTAATGCTAATGTAGCCGCTGATAACCGCATACAGGGAACCACAACATTACTCAGAGGTAAACGAGAGAGAGAGAGAAAAAAAAGAAACTTGAGGAAATTCACTAAGAATTAATTGCTACTGCTGATAGCAGTGTTTGTTTGCGCGCTCTGTGTGCATTAGCATCCGATACACTGCACTGCGTAAACTATGCTAATCTGCTAGTGGCGCTATTTCTGTGTGGATGTATGTTTGAGCTGAAAATAATGACAGTGACCTAACCCTAACCCTATATACAGGGTGCAATTTGTGAAAAATTAGGGGGGGGTGGATACTTTTGGAAAAAAAAAATTCTCTGATGAATCATGATAATGAACAAGCAAGTGCCATCCCAGATAGCACACATACATCTAGGAGACATCTATTTGACGTCTGCATTTACATCTGCAAGACGTATTATTTAGGT
>JAUMHR010000045.1:4996292-5011066 GCA_032361145.1 Enteromius fasciolatus
ACCTACATCTTGGATGCCATGGGGGTAAGTAAATAAACATCAAATTTTCATTTTTGGGTGAACTATCCCTTTAAAACGTTCAGTGCTTCACGTCATCAACTGCTGAATTTAAATCTGCTCTCGCGCTTTTGTTGGCGCAGAGCCAGATCGGACGGGCTAAGCACTTGTCATATTATCTCAAATAAGAAGTGTTTTTAATAATATACTGCTAATTGTAGGTTTTATACATTTAAAAACACTAGCAAAAAAGCACTAAGTACTAGCAATACTACTTAAAAAGTACTAGCAAAACCATACATTTATAGTTTATAATATGCACACTGATGTCTATAGAAACGGCAATAATGATCTTTACAAATATAATCTGACGACATGTTTTATTAATAGCATATACAGATCATGTAGGTTACTATAAAGTTTAGTCTTCTCTTCTCCCCGTTTACCAGAGACTTACTTTAACGTGTTTTGGGAGGAGAGGATGAATTTACGTGATGTAAATCCCACAGCTCGAATTCATCGCGCCCATCACCCGGTTTAGATCAACTAACACGGTCATTATAAAAGTGTTTAAATTACCAAATATATTTACTTGCACATATTTCAAATTTGGAATATAAAATATGTCATAATATAGTCAGTATGTTTGTAAATATTAATAATAAAAAAGGAAAAACTAAATTAGAACGATCAATGTGTCACACAGGGCTATTGTGACTGCTGTGCGTCACATGACAAGTATGACGCGTCGCCATGGAATAGGTAAAAAGACAACGTTTATATAAAAGTCTTTAAGTCACAGAAGTCCTCTAATTCTGAAGGATAAAAGAAAGGGTGATTAAAGGCTTGTACACACCGTGCGTGAATATCGGCAGCGTTTAGCCTTATTGGGTATGAGCAGCGAAAAACGCTGCCGATATTCGTGCACGGTGTGTACAAGCCTTTAGTCACCCTTTCTTTTATCCTTCAGAATTAGAGGACTTCTGTGACTTAAAGACTTTTATATAAACGTTGTCTTTGCTAATGAAATTAGCTTCCTGTTCTGTCCGATGCCTAATATAGTTTGTTCTTTCCTTTATCCCAGTATCATACTCAGTAACAGTGACAAAATTACAACTCGGAGTGTTAAGATCAGACCGGAATGATCAGAGACTTAATAAATTATAGCCATTCTTCAAGGAAGAAAAGTACGCAGGATATGCAGAGTAGCTTTATAAATAAATAAATAGAAAATGCTAATTGAAAACTGAAATAAAATAAACTAAAATGCTTATATTAAATAAAATCTAAAACCGAAAAAAATCTAAATAGTATTGTTTAAAAAGCAAAACAATAAACTAAAGTTTAATATACAGTTTAATAAAAATAACATAGCGATGAAAGCTAATTAAAATATCTAATACAAATTCTAGTATTTAAATAATACTAAAAGCTGAGGAGATATTTCCTAGGTATAATTCTGTGTGTAAACATGCAAATTCTATCCCTTAAGCACAGGCTAGGTGAATAAAAGGTATATACTGGTGAAACGTCTCGTCACATCCTGACAGCATTCACCAAGTTAAGTGGTCTAGATGAATTATGTATTTACATTGTCTGTGGAAGGCATAGGTGGGACATTAAAATGTTCATCCAATCATATCCCTTACTCCAAAGGCTACGCTCTGTTACACTATTGCAGACCGAGTGAGAATTGAAGTGTTATTATTGCAATATTATGTGCTTTGACGTACGAGGTAATCTGACCAACCGTCTGTCATCGTGTCATGGGTTAGCTTCTGGTCTGCATGTGTGTGTTCATGTGTGTTTTGGAGGAGATATGGCTTTGGAGAGTGATTATGCAGGGACGGTGGGATCTTATGCTTTCTATATATATATATTTAATATAAATGTAGTTCTCACTATCGTCACTGAAATCTTTAAGACATAATTAAGGACTTAAAAGAGAACTGTCAACTGTAATGTGTCCTCGTTAATAAACGGCATTCTTCAAAGGTTAATAAGAGTTGGCGTTAATGTGTGTGGTTTTTTTATACATACTATTCTAACAACGTTGTTTTTGAACACCACAAAGACCAAAACATACTTTGATGTACCTTTGAATACCTTAAACACGGTGGACTGTTTTTTTCTTTTTCATCTTCTTCTTTTCCTTTTCTTTTTCTCTAAATGTTAAGTGACACATTTGCTTGAGGGCAATTACAAGCTATGTGTCTGCTTTCAAATCAAGTGAGTAATTTTATCATGTTTCACGCTTTGGTTTTTTCCCTTTTTGTTTTTTTTGTAATAGCTTGATTTAGAGAGTCATTAAAGATATTCTGTCTTTTGTCTGCGCGTCTAGCAGCATAAACTCAGAAACCCCCAGCTCACACCCCCACAGCGCTCGGCGGGGGATTGAGCTTTAGAGACCAGACTGAGTGTGTATGTGTGTGTATTCACTGTGTAGATAAAAAGCGGAGAGAACGCTGCAAACATCGCTGCTGAGCTGGTGAACCACACGCAGGGCCGCATTCATGCCGGTGATGTCAGTTCCTCTGTCAGACTCATCGAGCAGCTATTGGATATATTAGACGCACAGCTGCAAGCACTCAGACCCGGGAATAAGGAATCGGCAGCCAGGAACTACAATAAGGTGACACTTGCATGCACACACACACTCACACACATTTGCCCTTTAAACAAGCCCTTCATGTTTTGTTTGCTGCCACATCAGCGTGCACAGGAATACCCTCTAAACTCACAGCCTTCACACGAATCACATGAATGCAGGATATGAATATACCTATTTTTTCTGAGCAGTTGCAATCCTGGCTTACTTTTTCCCCCCTTTTAATGTGTAAATAAATAAATAAATAGAAAGATATTTACTAAATTGATCATAACTAAGGTAGTGTAAAAAAATAGTTTTAAATGTTTAATATACAGTGTCTTATATATTTCATGCATTTTAGTTGAATGGAAAAGAGCTCAATTATTTCTGCATCAACATTTGTTGTTGTCATTGTATTTGAAATTGACCGAAAAGCTATTTGAAGGGACTCTTCTGCGTACACTTTTTTGAGTGGTTGCAGTTTTTGCTTTTATTGTTTAAAGAGCTCATTTTGTAGATGAATTATGTTATAGTTTTATATAATTGTATGTAATTAATTGTAAAAGAAATGATAAAAATATCACAAACACACTCACTATATATATAATAAAAAACATAATTATTGTTTATATATGTGTATGTGTGTGTGTGTATTTATTATGTATATATAAAGACACACATACAGTATTTTAGATATATTATAAATGACAGATATAGATATTTTATGTCATTCTTTTCTTAAAGATATGCAAGAATGTGTGTGTACTTATGTATACATAATAAATATACACAGTACACTTTTTTTTTTTGGATGCGATTAATTGTGATCTGCCCAGCACTATTTATATTATATTAAAATATATAAATCAAACATATGATTCCTTCAAATGAACCAAAATGTAATCTAAGCTTGACAGCTAGAGATCATCATGAGTTGGATGGAAAACATCATTTATCACCATTCTTTAAGTATGCAAGTTAATTCTACTAATAGCTGTAGTATTTTTGGAAGTTGCATTTGAAATCGACTCAAAACCAGTTTGAAGGGGCAAGATTCTTCTAATGTTTGCGTGTGTATCTGAAAGTAGTTTGATTGTGTTTTGCAGTGGCAGAAGAGAGAGAGGACCTGCCGGGCTTATGTTCAGGTATTGTGCAGCGTTATCTCTATGAGTTCACAGACACACTTCACAGACACACTTCACCTCTCGTATCTCTTCTTATCCTCCGTGTCACCGTGCACACATACCGGTGCTTGATTCCTATCCCGCACTCGACTGGGAGCATGCTTTTTTCAGCAAAACATTCTAGGAAGCCTGCATACAAAATGCATTACAAAGATATTAAAATTCAGTCCGAATTTCCTCATAATGCGTCTTGAGCTGTTCAGCGCTGGTCTTGAAGGGACACTAGCCCAAAATACTGCAAAGCAACAAAGTAAAATAAATACAATAGTATTGCGTATTAACATCTACAAAGACAATTTGCTACTTTCTAGTTGGTTGTAGGCGTTTTGGGACCAGTCTTCACTATTAAATGCCACTTTTACCCCAATATTTATAGTTTGTAAGTTAGTTGTTAAGTAGGTGTAACATTAAGGGTTTTAGAATTTGTTCATGTAGGCATTAATATGTGCTTTATATATAATGATATATAATACTAATATATAAACAGCCAATATGCTAGTAATGCACATGTTAATAAGCAACTAGTTAATAGTGAGAATTGGTCCCTAAAGTATAGTGTTACCTAATTAATAATAATAATTTTTTCTTGAGTGCTAAATCAGCATTTAAGAATGCTTTCTGAATGATGGTGGCTCTGAATGTGTTCATCAAAGGAACAAATCCATTTTAAATATATATTAAAATACTAATAATAGCTTGTTTTGATTTTATGAGGTCTTTTAACGTACAGTAGTACCATGAAGTATTGTATTATATTATATTGGTGGTTACCTTTAATGAAATGCATTACAGTATGGCATTCATAATGACTCCATTTATAATGCATAGCATATACAGGCATTATAGAAAGTGCCATCCATATTTTTTATTGCTTATGCCTACCTCAGATGAATTTTAACTGCAGCTGGTTTGTTGAGTGTCTGTTGTGAGAGAGAGAGAGCGAGAGACTTCTAGCAATGATGATCCTGTACGTCTTGCCCAAGGCTTTCTTTTAGCGCTCTTGTCATTTATAATGGTCTGTAAGATGTTGCTCCTTAGTAGAAATAAATTAAGCGTTGCGTAAGATTCACAGATGTGACATTCACAGAGAGTTGTATTTTCTGTTCTTTGATGTGGAGTGTAATTATGATGAAGTGTAAGCGTGTGTGTGTGTGTTTGTGTGCAGGCGGTTGTGCAGACTGTGGATAATCTTTTGCGTACCGAGGCTTTAGAGTCATGGCAGGACATGAACAGTACGGAGCAGGCGCACACCGCCACCATGCTGCTGGACGTCATGGAGAAAGGAGCCTTCCTGTTGGCCAATAACATGTACAATAATCACTTCTCAGACCACGCTGCCAATGTCGGTGAGTTTGTGTTGTGTGTTCTAGTACAAGATACTGATGCCGTAGAAGAGCTATCTGCTTCTCTATAAAAACTTTCAGAGAACTGTTTTGTCAAATACAATTTTTTATGGATGTTAATGAAAAAGTGCCGGGGTATACTGTATATGGACAAACCCAGCGACTGAGAAATTGGGTTAAATGTTAAATGCTGTTTTATTTAACTCAACTGTTGTGTAAAAATTAGCACATGACTGGTTCAAAATGAACCCGATATGAGCTGGAAATTAGGCATCAGCAGTAATCAAAAGGTGAATGTTTATTAAATAGCAAACGAATACATGCTTATTATTTAATTATTTATTAAACGTATTAATAAATGTTTGTTTTTTTACAAATTAATAAATGTTAGTATCTAACATATTTGGGTTGTTATTTTAAGCACTAAATATAGTGATTTTTAAAGTAAATATATCTAACTTTTTAATTATGTTTTTGTATTTGAACTTATTTTTGTATTTAGCGTAAGTCTTGATAAGTGTTTTAATGCGTACAAATTCTGTGAAAACAGTAATATCGTAAAATGTTATCACAATTTATAATAACATTATTTCCTAATGACAGTTTTTCATTTTAAATACATTTGATCAATAAAATAGTTTAATTCTGTGATGACAAATTATTAAACTAGGCTGATTGATATGTTTTGGAAACTGGTTTCTTTGATGAATACCAAGTACAAAAGAACAGCATTTATTCGAACTCTGGAAGCACTTTACGATAAGGTTAGTTAACATTAGTAAACACAAACTAAGACTGAACAGCATTATTAAAGATTAATAAACAGTGAAATAGATGTGTTGATTATTGTTTGTTCATGTTAATTAATATATTAACTAATGTTAACAAATTATATCTTATTGTAAAGTTACCAGAAATCTTTTAAGTAACATAAAAAATGGCTTTACTGTCACTTTTGATCAATTAGAGTAAAAATTATTCTTTCTTTTTTTTTAATATATAAAAAAAGAAGGCTTACAGACTTTTTAACAGTAGTTGATAAAGTACAGAATATGAAATGAATTAAAGTCACAGTGCCCAGTTGAATAGCTTTGGACTGCTACTTCAAAATGAATAGCTTTTATTATAGCCTTTCAGGGCTTTGTTACTGTGTACCGTTCAAACTCTCACGGTGTGTGTTTCTGTGTGTCTTCAGATCTAGAGGTGCGCGTGTTGAACACAGAGACAGAGTCTCAGGATCTGTCGTTCCCTCAGAACGGCCCCAGTGACAGCAGCATCCAGCTCTCAGCCTCCACCTTCAAACAGTACAGCCGCAACGGTCAGCATCTCTCTTCCTGTCCCTTCTGTCTCGATCGGCGACTCGCCCCCGTGCAGTTTCACCGAAGCTTAGCGAAATTTCCACTTTGCTCTACCCGGTTATTAGTTGATAATAATAAACCTAATCAGATTAACAAAAGCGCTGAGACCATTTCTCCCCTGATGGTTTCTTAACGGCGCTCTTAATCGAACAGCCCGAGAGGCGACTAGATTACTATCATTTTCAGGCTGACAGAGCAATCTCGACACTCTTTTCTTTTCTCCCGCTTCTCTCCTTCCTGTCCCCTCCATCTCTTAGCCATCTTATCCCGCCATCAGCTCTCCTACTCCTCGCTTTCTCCGCCACTCCCGCATTTAGCCTCTCTTTTTTTGAAAGCGTCATCGTTCGCTGCTTCTCATCGAGGACAGGTTGGGAGGGGGAAGTGAGATTAGTATGATTGAAACAAACGCACATGAAATATTCATACGGAAGAAACGGAGGGAGTGAGTGAGTGCTGAAGGGATGAATGTTCCGTTGCCCTCCATATTAAAATTTCTTCATCCCCCGATCCCTCAGTCACTCACTCGCCTCCTCCCAGCCTAAATCATTTTAACCTTCACTCAAGTCACTCTACCGCTGCCTTTTTCCTCTTAGTTGTTATTCATATCCATCCGCCACTCAGTAACTCTCTTCTTCTGTGTTTTGTGCTGTGTTTCTCGGCACAGGTCAGGTAAAAGTGGTGTTTGTGCTTTATAAGAATCTGGGTTCCTTCCTGTCCACTGAAAACGCCACCGTGAAGATGGAAATGGAGGCGGGGCCTGATGGGCGGGGCCTGGCAGTGAATTCACACGTCATCGCAGCGTCCATCAATAAAGAGTCCAGTCGAGTGTTTCTCACCGAGCCTGTGGTGTTCACACTTAGACATTTACAGGTACATAAAACTCACACAGGCACACAGAAGCAGGATATCAGTGCACTACGTTTAGCAAAACAAGCAAGAAAACATAAGTTACTTTCACACATGGGGTTACATTCGTCAAACATGAACACATTTCTGTGCAAATGATCATTTTTTGCTGATTATTTCATTATCCCTCACTTCTGTTTAATAGTGATAAAATATTTACATTTTTAAATCATCGTTCTGAATCTGACCTGACATAGTCTTTTACAAAAACATATTTTTATGAAGCTTCAAAAGATTGCGTGAAGTTTGAATGAAACGTTTTGTTCTGTTGTTGTTCTTGTTGTTGTTGCAAAGGCTCAGATGCACAAAATATTCAAGGGGCCATAAAAAAACGTTTGTGAAAATGCAAAAAAATTCAGGCAGTGGCTGACAACTTCAAAAATATAAATAATAAAAATAAAAAAAGCACTGATGAGGAAAAATGTAAGTTACTAGCAACGCCGCAAAAAGGCTCTTCGCTTAATACATGTGTGTTTTGCAAATTACTGTTGTTTTGTCAACACCGCAAGCAGAAGATCAGTTTGAGGCCATCATCCTGTAGCGTCAGTACATTCATCAGCACGTCAGTATTTATAATGAATATTTGCTGTGACAGAACAGCACACATTTGTAAGCAAATGGAAGCAGCAGGAAATTGCTCGTGCCGCCTTAAACGCGAATTCTTCTCAACATGTTGAACAGACGAAGCCCAACGTAATTCCTTTTGTCGTTTCTGTAACACGTCTCAGTACTCAAGAATCAATGAGAGATTTATTGTTTATAATTCACTCTAATCGTGCTGCCTTTGCAGTGCAGAAACTGCCATTTCAGACAACACAGTGAAAATCAATGTGTAAGTGCTAGATGGTCCCTGACCATGAAGGCTTCTCACACGACTCCTAAACGCAAAACATTATATTGTGAAAGCCAATCTTTTCCGGTCTCTCTTTGTTGGCTCCTCTTTGCAGCTGGAGAATCATTTCAGCCCGAACTGTTCGTTCTGGAACTACTCCGAGCGTTCGATGACGGGCCAGTGGTCATCTCAGGGCTGCAGGCTGATGGAAACCAACAGCACGCACACAACTTGTTCTTGTAGCCATCTAACCAACTTCGCCGTGCTCATGGTACAGCACGAACCCGACGTAAGCCGTATCCCTTCTTTGCATTCATCAGCTGCTCGCGAACAAATCTGAATATAGCTCTCATGCACATAAACAACTTGCACGCGGTCTGTGAGACAAACACATATCTGTACACATAAGAGCAAAATACACAAACAAACACGCAGCAATTTCAGCTTGACATTTACTGGATTTTCATATGTCACTCTCCCTCGGGCAGCCTAGCCGTTTATACCATTTCCTTTATCCATCTCTCGGTCTCTCGCAGTATCCAGGCAGGATGCACGAGTTGATCCTCTTTGTGATCACATGGGTGGGTATTGTCATTTCGCTGGTGTGTCTCGCCATCTGTATCTCCACCTTCTGCTTCCTGCGAGGCCTGCAGACCGACCGCAACACCATCCACAAGAACCTCTGCATCAACCTCTTCATCGCCGAGCTCCTCTTCCTCATTGGCATCGACAAGACGCAGTACCACGTGAGCGGATTTGTGATCTATGTTAAGGGGAACAAGCACTGGGGATGAATTTTACCCGCTGATTGTAGTGTTTATGTGCACCCGCTGATAGAACATGCCGTCTGCATTGTTTTAGCATCCGATTAACTGAAGGAATTAAATGCAAACTGCTTTAAGTGCAGGTAATTTGCATTCATTTGCATGCCACGGCTCAGATGGGTGCTTGTTCTAAATGCTCAGTTGTGGAGGATGCAGCGGACTATCACAATCTGACGTATTGGGGTTTCAGTTCCTATGTTATTGATCTCTTGTATAAAATAACACTTTCATTCTTCTGAAAGCGCTGGAGGAAGGATCCTGAAGCATCACAGGAATAAATTGCGTTTTTAATATATATTAAAAGTAGAAAACAGTTGTTTTCATTTGTAATTAAAGTTTACCATTTTATTGCATTTTTGCTCAAATAAATGCAGTCTCTGTGAGCACAAGAGAGTTTACACTTCTTAACTAAGTGAATAGTAACATATATAAAACAATACACAAACATCACCCTGTTATTCACATGACTTATGGAAGATTTTTGCGAGTTAGCTCTGACTTTCTAAAAAATTGCCTTCAGGCAATATTATGCAACTCTGCTGTATTATATGTTGATTATGCATGTATTGCGCATTTAACCAGCTGCTCCTCTATCTGTTGATTCTTTGGGGTGTCATTTTCACTTTGAAGCAAGCAACATTAATTAGATGAGTTTTAAGGTTATTGTTTTAAAAGCTGCAACCGCTGATTGGCAGACTTTCTGAACATCCCGTGTCGTACTGTGAGATCTCTGTTAATATCAAATCGTATTACGGGAAAAACAAGAAGATTTATTTTCAGTGGATAAAAGAATCCACACTTCAGGAATTTGCCTCAAAACCTCTGACGTTCACAGAATCTCATTGAAAGTAAGGTTTGACAGTAATGGTCATTAATCGCTTGTCTGCGAATATGTCAAACCATCAATAAGACTACAGATATTGGACTAGGATTAAAGGAATTTTAAAAATGTGTCCAAGGCGGTCAAGTTGTGGCCAAAAGAGTCCAGTGTGTACCCAGTTTGAATTGATTTCTTCTGTACTCTGTCTTCTGCTTTAACTGAAGTGTCATGTCTTGTCAGGGACGGGGTCGTTTTTTTGGAGGGGGGGGGGATTTGGATGGCCAATTAAAACAGTACCCAGTGTGTTTTACACTAACCACTGAAAGCATATATGTTGACAGTTGATGAGGTTTATGTTTTAGTCAGCCAACCCAAAACCCTACTGAAACACCACTTATGAGGAGAACCAACAACCAATTAAAACATTAAACACTGTGAACGATTTAAACTTGCTGAGTTCAGATCGAAAATTATTCCCTAATTATCAGCTCGGCTATGTTTTTCCGATTCAAAAGCAGCTGATTGAATGCGTAATCAATATATAATACAGCCTGGACACATTTTAAAATTATTAGGATATTGTGACTTATTAGTTTCAAATTGCGATGCCTTTCACATCAGTCTACTGACACCGACAGTTTCCTGTTGAAAGCGGGGGTGATCATCTGAAATCATCTGATTGGCTGATTTAACGCATCTCTTGTAGGGTTCAGGCGGCATCATTTTACAAGATGCCAAGGCCGCTGCAATGAGCTCTTGAGAAGAAGAACATGTAGCTGGATAATGTTTCAGAGCTTTTTTCTTTTCTTTTCTTTTTCAAAAGATATAGTTTTTTATGAGGCACTTAACTAGTAAATGATAAATCCGTGAGCAGATCTGTATCTTCCGCTTTGCAGGGGCGTAGAAACGATACGTAAAGTGCGGGGGTTGCATTATGAATCTCATCAACCTCTCTTTGCAAGTATGGTTGCCAAGTTGCTGTGGATACGTTTATACAAGATATGATTTGAAAGCTTAAAAACCAAACTTTCCAGAAACGTCAGTCACTCCAAAACATACACAAGTCATAAAAATTGCATGATGAAGCCGAAAACTTGCTTTCAACAACTACGAATTTAAAAATATATATATACATTTTATTGTCAAAAACTGCTTCTCTTCTGTTGTTCACTTCTCTCTTAAGAAATTTACTTCCTGTCAGGCTCAGCGCAAACTGTGCCAAGCACGACTTGAGTCATGAATATTAATAACGTTATGTGACGTTCGCAGTAAGTGATTTGCTGAAAGGTGGATGTTTTTAGGTGAGTGCACTTGCGATAGTGGGATCGCTGTTTTCCGCCCGCACATTCGTTCATCCAGTCGATTGGCAGATGTGTCTGCAGGGAGTCCTTTTATGTGCCGGCTACATTTTCTTTTTCTTCACACTGCAGCCTAGCAAAATAAATCACTTTTAAATGTGATTATCATCTGAAAATAGAGGGGGGATATGAGGGGGGAGTGTTGGAGGACAGAGTTTTATGCTAAAAGTCACCTAAAAACAACATGTAATTCACCTCAGTCAGAGGGTCTCAGAAGTAGGTGCAAATAAAGTGCAAATTTCAGTTCCTATTGATTTCCATTGTATTCTTTGCGCAAAAATTAGAAGTCGTGTCATCAATGCTATTCAGCTACTCACATTCCTCCAAATACAGTATGTTCCTCAATACATAGGTTTGAAAAAACACAAAGATGATTTTGCCATGGACTATTCCTTTTATGTTCCTACTGTAGTTACTATACTTGGTCTGATATTTTTCTCACTAACCCCTTCTTTCCTCTTTTTTTCTCCAAACACAGATTGCATGCCCCATTTTTGCGGGTCTGCTGCATTTCTTCTTCCTGGCTGCGTTTTCCTGGATGTGTCTGGAGGGAATCCAGCTGTATCTGATGCTGGTTGAGGTCTTTGAGAGCGAATACTCCCGAAAGAAATACTACTACCTGTGCGGCTACTGCTTTCCCGCCCTGGTGGTGGGCATCTCGGCAGCCATTGACTATCGCAGCTACGGGACAAAAAAAGCGTATGTATGATGCAGTCTGTTCGCATTCAGCCATACAAGGGCCATTGAGCAGGGGACGCGACCCCCTCTTCAAACCGTTTGTTTCATTTAAATGGATTCCAGCAAAATGGCTCTCTGGGAGTTTAAATTCCATATAGTGCAGTATCATCTTTCACTCGGAAACATACACTGGTATTATGTAGTTTGGCGTTCAGTTGGATGATTGGCCACTGACATGTGATCCTAGCCTAACCAAGGTCATCATGTGAATTATAAATGAAGCCATTTAAAGATGTTGCAAGCACCTTTTTTTTCAAAATAGCATGCATAAATCTGACAGATCCTGCCCTGATTATTCACTTTACAAGAGCACATCTCAAAGCTGCATCTTACACTATTTTTAACATTACTTCGGAAAAATAATATTTTGTAGAGCGTATTGACGGTCATGGAAACCTGGAAATATTAGGGAGTTTATAATCTAATAAATAAAGTATTAAAAAGTTTATTTTTAAATTTAACTCTGAAATTTTAATGAATTTATTTATTCATTCAGCTTTTAAAATGCTTAAAATAATCCTAATGGCATTTTTTATTGTTAAATCTTGTCTGTTTAAGCTACTACAAAAACGGTTGGGGTTAAAAAGTAATAAAGCGCGAGAACCCTAATTTTACCTGTTTGCTAACATTGGATTTGGCTGTCGATACTTTAAAGGGGCGGGGTTTTGGTCAGAAGGTGTGGTCTAATTTATTGTTTGGCGGAAGTTTACGCTTACGGCACCTTTAACTGAGCTGATTACTGCATGTGTGGGAGTGTGTCATTTTGTGCGTTTGTGTGCACGCGAGTGTGTGTTGGTCTGTGTTTATGTGTGTGCGACAGTGGAAAAATAGCACAGCTGCAGACTTTTGAATGTTGACTACAGTGCAGAAAATGAGACGCTGACTCAGTGCACTAATGATTAAAAACTGAGCTTAACCTTCAACTACACTTATATTGCTTTTTTATAAGCTTGTTTTCATGCCAAAAAATGTATTGTCATATTGATAGCAATAATACTTTAAGATGTCGTGCAATTATTTCAATCATCAATAATGTGCTACTTCATAAAATGCATATCTGCTTTTGCCTGTAATGAAGCGATTGGTCTTCGAACAGTGAAATGTTACTGATGAAGTTATCGTGTGTGTGTTTTTTGTGTGTAGGTGCTGGTTGAGGGTGGATAACTACTTCATCTGGAGTTTTATCGGCCCCGTGTCCTTCATTATCATGGTATTGTTCTCTTCAAACATTCAGCAATCTCTCTGCTTTGCTCACAGAGTTTGTTCCTTTTTTTTCTCTCTCTCTAAAAAGTGCTGCGCTAGTCATATCAAACAAAGCACTTTTGTTCACCTATGGATCTGTTGCTGCTGACAACTATGTTTTGGCTGTAATATGCTTTATATGAGTGTGGAGCTTAGATTAGGTTTAGATATGGGAACTTGCTGACATTTTCATAATTACAATATATTTTACTAATGTGCTTTTGTTTTTATTAGTTTGTGAGAAAAAAACAGTTTTTTAACCTTTATAAAGTTCTTTTCTTACTTGCATTAGCGCCTGATCTCTCATCTAACACTAAATGAGTGAATTTCCGTGTAAATGTTCGCATCACCATTCTCATGTAAATGGATGCGTTTAATTGCAGCAATTTAAGATAAAGCGATTTCACGAACAATTTGCACTGAAATTCTGCTTGTGTTTTATGAACGAGGCTCGTTGTTAGAAAAAAAGCCATGGTTTGAATTGTCTTTCCAGTCAGTGTAGACATTTTCTATAGGACTTGCACTTTTTTATATAGCCAATAGGCTTTAATTTATCACAATGACTTGGAAGTTTTGGCCTTTAAGGTACATTTTTACCTTTTGACTTTTAGTTGAACCTGGTGTTCCTTATGATAACGCTTCACAAGATGGTCCGTAACTCATCCGCCCTCAAACCCGACTCCAGCCGCTTGGACAACATCAAGTGAGAGACTGCAAAAATGCACTTTATATTCACATTATCGATGATGTTTTTGTTGCATCTGTATGTATTGTGAATGTACACGTGTTCTCCCTCAGGTCTTGGGCTCTGGGGGCTATCGCACTGCTCTTCCTCTTGGGTCTGACTTGGGCCTTCGGCCTCCTCTTTATCAATGAGAACACCGTCATCATGGCGTATCTTTTCACTACCTTTAATGCCTTCCAGGGCATGTTCATCTTCATCTTCCACTGTGCTCTGCAGAAAAAGGTCAGCACCATTAATGTTTCATACCCATATAATACTTTGGGGACACCTTTGCTACAAAATTTCCTCAGAAGTTATCTAAATATGGAAAAAGACAAAAATGGCGGTGTCATCCAAGTTAAAAATGCTCTTGCAGGAATACCTTTGGGTTAGGATTCATCTGTTATATTACAAGTTTTATAATAAGCTTTATTTGAAGGTGAAGGATGTAATTTCTGCACGCTATTGGTTGAGCCCTGTGTTGAAGAAGCACTTTCCAAGCTACTTCCTGTGTCTAGCTATCTGAGCTGTTAACAAAAATAATTTCGAAGTGTGTAATATGTTACCGTAAAATATACATGACTTTCATACTGTAACTCAAGTTAGTGACTTAAGTATAGAAATAACATTCCTTGTGAAAAAGAAGTGTACTTAATTTCATTAAATGTGCTACTGTAATGTACTTTAAATTGTTTGTTTAAAAAAACTGCACTTGCAGATAATATAACGAAGTACAAGGCCACTTAAGTGTACTTTCATACACTTTCATGGCTATGTTTCTAACAGCCCAGTCTCACGTTTTTTTTTTCGTGGTACTGACACGATTCTTACTCGACTTTCGTGAATCCAGCACGAAAA
>JAUMHR010000045.1:5022946-5033868 GCA_032361145.1 Enteromius fasciolatus
GTTTACTTCCGCCCTCCACTCAAAAATCGCGCCGCCTCCGCACGTCATCAGAACCACGTGACTGAAACCCAGCTATTTCTGTGTGATTAGTAAACTGTTAGTATGAAAGGGAACATCAGTATTGTGCATTTTGACTGTGTTTTAGAACTCTTTGTGATGATCACAGATGCTGTCTATCTAGGCAGCACGCCAAGTTTTAAGACGGTCTCTGTTTTGCACAGTTGTTTCATGCAGTCTAGTCACATTTTGCTCTCTTTGACTCCAACAGCCATTTTACAGACAACCAAAGATGAAGTGACAAGTGTTTGGGTTTGTGCATGCTCTCTAATATCTCCTGTTTTGATGTTTGTACACCTCAGATCGCTATTACTGCCTGTTTGCTTCTCATTTAATGTGCATTTCCTGCAGAAATCTACTGGACTCATTATTTGCGTTTGATCGTTTGAAAGAGCTTTCAGTGCTTTCTCTAATGACGTCGAGCGCGAAACCAAAGTACATAGTGAATGCCGCAGCACCTAAATGTACAAGTGAGCTAAAAACGCCATTTAGCCAGACGGTGGAAAATAAAATCTGCATTTTACGCTTGACACTCCGTTGCTAGGTGAGGGCTGAGGACCAAAACACTTTAGTCCTTTAGAAAGATAAGAATGAGTTTTCTCCCTCGCTTCTGGTCTTCCTGAGTGGGCGTTTAAAATGCACTAATTGGTGAGCGCTCATTCGTAAGGGGGTTAAAAGTAGGGGACATGTCTTCGTAAATGGTGCGACTACTTTCAGGTGATAAAATAGCCTTTATTTGACAGTTTCAAAGGGATCTCATTACCCAAATCATATCTAATCACTCTCACCTACTGGGGATTGATTATGTTATTTGCCTATCAGAGAGCGTGCGGGGGTGGAGAACGCCGCCGTTTTTCGTTCTCCCTGTGGATGCGTTTTGTAGTACAGCTGATAAAGATAGAGAAGCTTGTTTTCTGCACAGACAACCCACTGATGAACACTGCCACTGAATAAAGCTTACAATCCAATTCTGTGTGTGTGTGTGTGAAACATTAACCTGCTCAACCTGGCTCCCTGAGGACTTCACATAAGGACGTCTGGCTCCTTCGGCTCTGAATTAAACAGGAAGACCTCAGAAAGGTCTAAGTGGGCAAATCACTTTATACCAACTTAAGCAGAATGTGGGCATTAAAGGAATCCACATTTTGGCATTATTTACTAGCTCTTATGTTTTTTTAAAAAAGACTTTTTGAAGAATCATCATGCTGCTCTTTTGCATCTGATGACTGTTTATAGCGATAACTGTACTGACTCAAAAGCTATTATAATATTTCCTAAAACACTTTGGCTTCGGGGATTAGGGTTGTTAGACATGTCAAACGTCACGTCAGTGTTGTTTGGTAATTAGGCATGCAAGAACTATCATATATATATTTTATTTTTTTTTACTTTTAAGGGTGTTTATGCTGTTCTCTTCACATGACCCAACCGTTTAAGTGATCAAACAGTTTTTTTCAGGACTATAAAGTGGCCTCATATCTCTCTTTAATTGTGTTATTATCTCAGTCGTCATCACCTTTACACTGTTGTTTTTAGGAGTCCCAATTATTTATTTTACGCTTAGTAAGAATGCTTATATTTATGCATAAACCCTTCTAGCCTTTGTTGTGTTTGGGAAATTTAAGTGAGTGACTGTGTTTTGCTGATAACCGGTTTATAAATGCTTTTCATTGTAAATGAAATGTTGCTGATGCTGTTATTATTTATCTAAAATGACAGAAATTATACGGTGTGAAGACCTTTTTCCAAATATATGTTAAGCCTGCTTAATGTCACCCAAATCTTCTAAATGATGGCAGATTGACCTGATATTTCTAAAAAGATGTTGATAAAAATGTATTCCTCAATCTTTGAAGGCACTTAAGTAATCTCAAACCCTCTATTTAAATATTTTTAATCATTTTCTTTTTTTGTCATTTTTTTTTCCTGTCTTTCTTCTGATTCATTTTATTTTAATTGTAACTTGAATACTTGTGTAAATTGCATACTTGTGCATCATCATTAACTCTCTGATTGTTGTATTGAGAATAGTTGGGGGCAAAAGGAATAGCTTTGGATGTGCTTTTGTCACAGAATGATTTCTATAATTATAATTTCTAATAATAATTTATAAAAATGACTTAATTACTGCCCTGAGGGGCTAATACGATGATGAACCGTGCATGTGACATGTATCAGGCTATATATTAAAATTAATGAAGCCTTCACCTTATCCCACTAAGCCATATTGCAATTTTGATTTCGTATTGATCAATTGTGAAACCCCACTTCAATAAAGACATTGATCTTTATTCCAGTGTGCCACCTTTTATCTGAGGGATGTGCTCTATGAACTACTGCTTATGGAAAACATCATAAGAGCTGTGTGTAGATTTTTCAGGAATTATTCTGTTAGGTTTTATAATGGACCAAAATAACTGCTTACTGGTTTGGAATGACATCAGGGTGAATAAATAATAAGTATTATAACTATTTATTTAGACATTTGGCCCCAGTGGTTGTTGTTGAAGCCCAGTGGAGAGCCATTGGAGTTTGGCAGCAGTGCATGAAGTGTGTGTGTACTTATATTTATCAAGTATATTTGTTCCCAAAAGTGAACAAAATATGCTTTTGGGGTTATCTTGGTTTGCATAAACAAACTGTGTGTGTGTGTGTGTGTCAGATGCAGTAATTCCTCATCCCTGGAGATCCCATGGCATTGAGTTCCCCACTGTGTGCCGTCGCTATCACCTCCTTTCATGAATAACAAGTACTGCCTAGATAGCAAGACAGACAGGCAATGCACAGTGACCTTCTGTAATTCTTAGAGATACCCTGTGGTCCATAAGGTGGTGTTCTGAGGTGGATGCAAAGAGTATTTTGTGCAGTTATCATTCTTTCAAGAAGCAAATAATGCTCATGCAAACAAATGGTAGAATTTTAGATTCTTGGAATTGCTTTACCCTTTCAAGAACAAATGTTAGCTAAGTTGGTTGAAAATGAGATTTCCATCACTGCCCTGCCACTTTAGCTCAGATTAATACTTTCTAACCTAGAATGATGAGGAGAAATGTTGAAAATCAAGACTAAAAATTTAAAATTGTGTTATTTTTTATTCTTCCTGGTGATTATTGTATAACCTTATTTCTTCGGTGTGGCATTAGAGAAGATATTTTGAAGAACTCTGGGGTGAGTAAATGATGATAGAATGTTTTAATTAAGATATTTAGTAGAATCTTGTTAAGCAAATAGTTTTTGGCCTCCGTTGACTTCCATGGTGTTTTTCCTGTACAATGGCTACCAGCAGTTGTTTGGTTACCAACAATATCCAAAATATTTCATTTCATGTTTAGCAGAAAAAATGAACTTGTACAGGTTTGGAACAACTTGAGGGTGAGAAATGAGGACATTTGGACAACATTCATAAGATATACATGTCCAAATGAAGCCAATAAAACGTTTTGTTAATAACATGTTTAGCATATTTTTCAAATTAAATAAAATACATTGACTCTGCTAACAAATTTTTTGTTCATGTTGCTTTTTTTAACATTTGTGAGAAGAACTTTTGCAGGTTGGACTTATTATAGCTAGGGATGCACCAGTTAATCAGTCATAAATCAGAACCAGCCAGTTTATACTTATAATACGCAATCGGCAACTGGCCATTTTTTATGTTGATTTTTCCTGAAGTGTGCTCACTACATTGTAATCATTAGCAAACATGTCATTTATGCATAATAAACAGAAAAACAGAGACCAAAATGTGAACAGCTGTTGGTCTACTGGCGCACAAAGAAGAGCAAAATAAGCGAGCAAAATTTCTCGCACTCGTTGAAATCGCACGCGCTTATTAGTCCAAGTGACAGTGAAGAGTTGTTTAATGCAACTTATCTTGTGTTGGATGAGAAACAAAACAGGCTGGGCAACACAGTCTCATGACCAATTCGTACATATTTGTACGAGGTGGAAATTCCAAGCTAATTCATTTTGGAATAATTTATCGGTATTTTTTTGTTGAAGGACAGGCTCATGAATTTGTACCTCTATTGTGACCCCCTTAAAATGGCTGTCCCCTCAAGTAGTGCTCTATTAGAGGGTATAGAGGGCAATTTCGGATATAGCCCTTGTTTATGTATACTTTCATTCGTACTTGTTTCATGCTTAAAGAACAAAAAAATCTTTTTCGGCCTTGAAAAGTCCTGATCGTGCATCCCTACTTATAGCATGTAATTACCTCAAGCGGCAATGACAACAGAACATCCCATTGGCTGTCTGAGAGGAAATGGAGCACCGCCACTAATGTCAGTCTGTATTTACTCTTCTAAAAGTGGCAGAGACTTTAGGGAGAAGCAAGCAGCTATTTGAGGAAAATACCTGACAAACATTGTGTCAGAAGGACTTGATTAGGTTTGAGCAGAAGGCATTAAGTTCTGGGGAATGAAGTGCGGGAGAGAAAGCAGAGCGGCGATTAATAGTGACAGACAGGTTAATTCAGCGGCCAACTCTGCCAAAGCTTGTCCTACATGTCTCACACCTCTCACTTCTATTAATCTCCCACGCAAGTCTCTAGTGCACACACACACGTAAACACACGTATGCCTACGCATATACATGCAGCAACACTCTGCCAGCCACTTCTATGCTCTTGATTCTTAACGCATAAACACACTTGTTTTTTGAACTTTTGTTTTGAACTGTTTCCCCTGCTGTGTTCTCATTCCCTGAACTCTGCATGTGTTTGTTCAGATTACTTGAGTGCCTCTTCACATATAATGCATATATAAATCTAACCCCCTTACCTTACCAAACAGTTACCTACCGCCCCCAACAACGGAGGCTCACCTGAGCTGCGGTTGTATCAGAAATTGAATCTGCAATTTCCTCAAAAGCCTGTCAGTTCGAAAGAATGTCGGTTTGAAAAAAAAGACTAAATCAATTATTTCATTTCAGAAGATAAACAGGACTGTGGCTTTAATGACTAATATGGATTCCCTGCAGTAATTAACATAATACTTGACCAAAAGCACATTTGTTCTCTTTATGGCAGCATGTGACTCTCTGTGATTTTCCAAACGCAAGTACTGAGCCTGGTTTTATAGCTTTGAGATCATCTGGTTTTAATGGCAGTTCCATGAAGAACCTTTACAAAGAACATCAAACGGTTCTTTACAATAGTTATTTTGGGAACTGTTCAATGAAAGATTCTGTGGGGAACTCAAAATGGTTCTTTGGTGTTGCTGAGAAAACCCTTTTGGAATCATTACTTTTAAGAGTGCAGCTGTTATGAAAACCAGCATAATTAGTATCTGCAGGTCTAGTTTACTGCATTATTGTTTTTTAATCTTTTTTTCTTGAGGTCTAAATATCAAAACACCATTCAAAATCTATTTAGCTTCAAATATATATAAGACAAAATATAGGGACGGACTAGTTATTGGTTGAGAAACATTCAGCGTCAGTGTTAATGCACCCACAGGAAATTTATGTGGCAATTAATTGAAAATGATATAAAATATGAAAAGCATTCAAATTAGAAACCTCAATAAATGTAAAACTCAGTTTTACACTCAAATGTTACACTTGACATCTAAGTGGTGGTGGTTTTGGGGGTTAGTGGACATTCAAAGCTCATCAAAGACGTGTGGACATGTATGGGGCCACTGTTCTGATAAATATTAGAATATGATACACAGTAACTCTTTAAAAGCAGTCATATAATGTTTATTTTCCACAAGCTGATATGATTCTTTAGGGTCTTAATGAAAAGTCTGTAATATTAAATTTCTCAATAGTAGTGTAAAAAAAACACCCAGCCATATTCATAGTGAAACTTGCTAATTAGCACATTATTAGGAAAGGTGATTTGTAAAGATTAATTGAAAGACATTATACTCACTGCTTCTGTAGGTGAGGCTGGATCATGAATGATTTGCACAAACAAACACATTTTGATTGATCAAGGGCACATTCCCTTCATAACCAAAGTAAAGTTAATGTTAATCCTCTGTGTCTTCAGTCACTCAGATGTCGGGAGTAAATGACTACTGCTCTGTTCATTAATACATTCAACAACAAAACACCTCAATCTCTTAGGAGTCTTGCTTGTCTCTGCGTCTCGGTCTGATGACGGATCACTCAGGGCGGGTCTGAGGTAAGACACCAGTTCAGTCTGTGTGACACGCTGCTGTCAATCAACAATCGTGGGAGGGGCCTCCAACCGTGTGACGTCACATGGTCAGATGGCTCAATTTGAGAAAGGGGAAAACATTTAAGGAGATTTAAACAAAAAACAAAAAAAACTGGTGGATTTTTATCATTTTAGGGTGGTTGTGTGCACAAAACTGCTAACACACATTTAATTTCAAACAACTCATAAAAGTGCATGAGTTATATGACCTCTTTATGGTCATATAACCATACACTTGATCTATGCGTTATAAGTAGACCTGTATTCAACATGTAGACAGCTAAAGTCATGACGGATTTCTGTCAGAAAGGTTGCTCTTAAAGTTAGTATGAACACTTAAATTGTGAATTATTAGTTTAAAATAGACGTTTTCTAAAGTAATTTATTCTTGCAATGTTAAAGCTTAATTTTTAGCATCACTACTCCAGTCTTCAGTGTCACATGATCATTTAGAAATCATTCTAATATGCTAATTTGCTGCTCAAGAAACATTTCAATTCATTGGATAGGGAAAAATATTGATAAAATAATCTCATCTTTAAATAATTTAATCTATATTTACATAAACAGTATCTTATGCTCACCACGTTGTTAGCTTGGTAACATGCTAACACCAAACTAACAAAATCAATATAGGTTTCACATTTTCAGGATCCATAAAAAAATTACCTTTTTATACATTTTTTGATCAGGTTGAACATTGGTGCAAACAGCTACAGCTACAAAACCAATCTACAGTACATTGTGAAAACCGAAAGCAGAATAACACCACTAAAATTATAGCAGCAGTTACTCACTCTAGGCAGTAAGAAAATGATCCAAACATAACATTCTTCAGTGAGCTGTCCTTTTTTTGTGCTCACCTTGCCTTGATCAGACAGTGTTGAGTACATAATAGGAGGCCCAAATTAAACTGCCTCACCACCAGTCTATTAAACCAAGAGCATTTCCGTCTCTGACAATAACCCATGACTCAGAAATATTACATGACTAGCTGTAGAGTTTCAGATCTGGTGTGGGTTGGTGCTTCACTTCTCACTGTGAAAGGAGCAGTCTAGCCTTTTGCTTTGAACTGGACTTAAAATAAAGCTTCAGGAATTAAGATTGAGCGAGAACATGAATGCCACTCTTTATCTTTGATTTACTCCTAAGTCATGCCTTTGCAGAAACACCATCCAATCACGTCTAAAATGATAAAATCAACATCTCTGTCCTCAGAGGAATGTGTTGCCTTGCACAGAAACACACACTCCATCCATCAAGCTCAGTCGCACAGCTTTTTGCAGAACGTGCTTCACTAGCGGCGCCATTCGTCTAAACCGGTAGACTGGGACTGCAGCGGCCCACAGCTCAGCAATGATGGTACTCGGCTCTCCATTATCATACAAATAACAGCCTTCAGTCTTACAGGCCAAATCTTTTATTGACTTCACCGCTGTGTCTCCCACTTTACAGACTTCCCCCTGCAGCCCCATTATTCCTCTTTAAGCTCCTTGTCTAGCATCGACCTTGATAAACTAGCTTATACAACTCATGGGCAGGCAATCTCTGGATTAGTTCAACAAGTCACTTGTTGTGTACACGATCTAAAACACTTTAAGTGAAACGGAAATTGACCTATATCACTTGGTAAAATGACTAAACACACATCACGGTATATGAATAACTTTCGATGTGACTACAGGGGAAAATGTATTTTTATATAAGTTTATATATGATAGTTTTCATAGGATAACAAAAAATAGCAAATACAAAGAGTCTTCTATATTCCATATAAAAATATATAGACTTTCATATAGAATAAAACTACTAGGGACCAGATGTTCAAAAGGGTATCTGGATATGTAAATGCAATGTTTTGCTCTCCAGGATCAGGTAATCCATCTTACTACAAAAGTAGATTGGATCACAATGACCCATTTTTACACCAAATCTGTTGTGCTCTACTACATGGTGATGGAAAAATATATTTATATCTGAGATGGAATATTATATCTGTACAAAATTATAAACACAACAACTTGTTATGATCAAAAGGGCTGTTTCTCACAAATGTTGTTCACGAATCTGTCTAATGCAGAGTTCAGACTGCACGATTTTCAAAGTAGTTGCATCACAAATCTTTTCACACTGCATGACTATCTGGGGTAGCGTTCAGTCGCTGCACACTGCATGACTTCACACTGCATGATTTTACAACAGGAAGAATCGCCGACAACTTTGTCTCACTGCCCAACCCACGTGAGAAGTTACGTAGGACTTCTAACGTAAGACTGGGATTATTATTAAAAATAATAGCAAGTAAAATAAGCTTGCCATGCCAATTGCATGTGCTCTTATTTGCAACGAAAAAAAAGATTATAGAGGAGGATAATTACCTTCTATACCTTCGTAACTCCTCCCCCAATGTTCCGCTGACCTGGATGTTGCTCTCTCATTGGCTGTAGGTAATCGCGGATGTTATTTAAGAATCGCCGACAGGTCCAGATATATAGCATGCCAAATATCTCACGGGTGTCGGCGACACATCGGTGATTCTCTCAGATCGCGTCTTTGATAGTTCACACTGTGTGATTGTCACTCGCATGAACGAGCACCGATTTGCCTGTTATTTCGGGCATTTGTCTGTGATTTCTCGAAACCTGTCGGCAAGTCGAAGTCGGGGCTAAAATTGTGCACTCTAAATTCGGCATAAATCTGTGTTAGTGAGCACTTCTCCTTTGCCGAGATAATCCATCCACCTCACTGGTGTGGCATATCAAGATGCTGATTAGACAGCATGATTATTAAACAGGTGTATATTATTCTCGATTTTAGCACCGTTCTTGACTTGTCGACAGGCGTGATAGTGAGGCATAGTTTGCGGACCGGGACAAAGTTGTCTGTGATTCTTCCTATTGTAAAGTCATGCAGCGTAAAACCCTCCGATGCCGATCCATCGTGCAGTGTGAACACAGCAGTGACTGAATGCTACCACAGATAGTCATGCAGTGTAAAAACTGTGACGTGCTCGAAAATCGAGCAGTCTGAACTCAGCATTAGGAAATTATTCCTAAGGAATTGTATAAAAATCCTTGCAACATATGGCTGTGCATTATCATGCGCAGTGATGGTCATGAATGAATGGCATACCTATGGGCCTCAGGACACTGTCCCTCCAGGGCCGAGTTTGGACAGCACTGGTTTACAAACTCCAAGTTTTCTCTTAACCGCCTTTCTGAAAGGTTCCCCAGCTGGCTCGTTATCGCAGTTACAAGTTGCAAGCCAAACCAGAAATGAGATGTACTCTAGCCCGGGTGAGACATGAGAGGAAGAAAGCCCAGAAACATGCAAGACCATCCTGCTTGCGAAGTATTATGATTGCAAACAGAAAGAGTGCATGCTCACAGAGATGGAGAAGGGAGTCCTTTACACAAGTAAGATGCCCAGAAAAAAAAGAAAAATCTGGTCATTCTCTTAAAGGCAACTGTGTTTACTACACCCTACCTAAAAGACTGCGATAGGAACATGACATGCTTGTGTGTCTGCTGTACAGAGCCACTGAGGCCAAAGTGCACACCTGCTGGTCGACGAAAACTACAGCTCTGTATATGTCAAACCAAAGAATTGAGCTGGACATTTCTAGTCCATGGCCAGATCGCTTGTAGGTCATTGGACTGATTTGTACATGTTACCTTTTAATTGTTGATTTTTGGTTTTGGATCTATACACAGATAAAAAAGGTACTTAACAGTTCAAACACATAAGATACATGCATATCTTGACCATGAAACGCATGACATGAAAAGCACACACAAGACCTTAATTCATAACCACTGGAAAGGCTGGTTAAATACCTGTGATAACAAGAAACACCTGGCCCTAATTAACATGAACAAAATTAACTACAAAGACCATAGGATTTAAACAGTAAATTACAAGATATAACAGATTACAGTTTCCCGACAGAGCTGCCTGTATGCATTATTTAAAAAAAAAAAAATCTAAATTTAGATAACTTTCAGGGAGGCATATTTTGTATGGTTATGGTCTAGCATTAATCTGCCAATATGTAAGCTAATAAAACCTAAAAATAATCTTACAAGTTATTGTTATCATTAACCTTACTATTGACCTAACTATATATTTAGCAAACTTTGGCCTCTTAAATGTCTATGCAAACAATGCATTTACCCCGTTGACTTGTGTGTCGAAAATTTTACAAGCACAATTACCTCTGATGATAAAATAATGAGGTATCAAATTGAAGAACAGCCACTCGTTCCTGCAGAGAACCCTAATTAATCACACTTGAACCAGCTAATCAAGGTCTTCTAACTCACTAGGGTTTATCAGATCTTGTTCTGGAGGGCTACAGAGTTTAGCTCCAACCCTAATTAAACACACCTGATCCAACTAATCAAGTCTCAAGGAAAATCTACATGGATGCTGCATCCGAAATCGCGTACTGCTTAAGTAGGTACTACATTTAAAATTTAACGTACTACCCGACCGTTAAAAGGTACCTTCTATATAGTATGAATGTGAGTAGTATGAATAGAATTCAGACGTACTACATCCGCCATATTGATGTTTTCGCGTGTCATGCGTCGACACAACAGCGCAATTTTTTTTTCCCTTTCGGTAACACTTTATAATAACGTTCAGTTGTAAGGCATTTATAAGTGATTAGTTAATGATGAACTAATCATTTACA
>JAUMHR010000045.1:5110770-5144334 GCA_032361145.1 Enteromius fasciolatus
TCGCCTAGCCTCTGAAGGAAGTGACTTGGAAGGACCAGTCCTGCCAAGGACGTATCCTTGACATTGAGAAACACCCAAGATGTAAAAAATGTAATCGTACAACTGTACATGCGATAAATGAAAAACAAACCTTCAGTTTCGTAGACAAAAAAATGAAAGTGTACAGTTGTACATTTTTATATATTTTTTTGCATCTTGATATATAGTTCTGTTTTTCTATTAGGAGGATAACTGACCGTTTAAATCTCCTTTGTAAATTTAGATAATTATAGCTATAGCTAAGATATAACAAGGCATTTATAGCTGTATTTATAATATAACTGCTTACTAACAGTGTTGTGCAAGTTACTTCCAAACTGTAATATATTATACATTACTTGTTACTGCTGTTTAAAAGTAATTACTTACATTACAACATTGCTGATTCAAAATTGTAATGCGTTACATGACTCCTGTAATACTTTTGAGAGAGCGTGCCGTCAGCGCAGCTGAAGAGTTCTGCATTCAAATACATGCAATCGATAGTCAAATGCTTGTCACAGCATCAGGAATATGTCAGAGGACAATAGTAGGAAGTTATTTAAATTATTTAGTGTTTTCTTAGTCTCGTTTCACAAAGATAAATTTTTCTGACTTGCCTTCTCCCTTGATGCACCTTAAGTCTTTTTTATGGATTAAAATAATAATGAAAGTAATAATGTAATGAAAGATAATAATGAAATAATGAAATAATAATAATAATGAAAAATGTTTTGGTTTTTTTTGTTAGGTGGTCATTTCATTCTTTTTGTATTTATGTCTTTTTTCGCTGAGTTTCTGATCATTTTTGTGAAGCGCTCCTGTTCAAAATATTGTCAGTGCACCCAAACAAATGTAGACCCTTTACTGTTCTGAATGATGTAATACTCTGAATGGACGACGCCGTCACTTTATTTAGTTTACACTGGAGGTGCTTTAACGTTTAAACATTGTTATATGCTTGAAATGTTTTTATTGCATTTTAGGCAAGTTGTGATAATTTGAAAAGGTTAAATTCATCAAACATAGCCACTTTGTTGTTACTTTAAAAAAAAAAAACTAAACAAAAAAAACTAAACGAAATAGAATCATTTTGCCATTACACACAAAACTGAACTGTTTTATTAGATAAAATAGTTTAAGCTGTTTTGGTAGAATGAAAAACAAGACGGGCTCGTGCCACTGGCCAGTGGGAGCCGGACAGACCTGGAACACAGAGGACGAAATCATGCGACTCTTTCCACTGTTGGGTCAGTAGCCTTGCGACACTTCTGTAAAACCTGCCCTAAATACGCCTGCACTTGATCACGTTACACATAAGGTTACGCGAGCGAGATGAATGAAATAAATCGCTCTGCACATATATATTAGAAGCTGTCCTTTAGTATTCATTTACAAACCTGTACACCACACATGGATAATAACTGACCACAAACAGAAAATAGAGCAGACTTGCGGCATTTTTTATATGCTAGTATCTTGTGTCCTGCTGCTTTTTGAACCATAACAATTTCGGCTAAAAGTGTGTAGTAACGCAAGCGTTACTGAACATGTACCGAGTAAAATATTGCTGAAACTTGATTAGTAATGCCTTACACTACTGCGTACAGCAAAAAGTAATATATTACTGTAATGTATTACTTTTGTAACGTGTTACTCCCAACACTGGTTACTAATAACTATTAATGTTGGAACAATGCTTTATAAAGGATGAACTGACTATTTACTAATGCTTAACTAATGATTCATAGTGCGCAGTTATTATAAAGTGTTACCATTACGTGTCAGATTTTTTTTACTATGTGACATCACCAACTACTGGCATGGCATTTCAACATCATTTTAACTGGCTGTAGATATATCCATGTCAGTGTGAAAAATGCAAAGGATTTTCTTTTCCTATTTCATTTTGTAAACATTTGTAAGTCATATAGCCCAGTCTGTTACATTTGTTTCCACCACTTTATTTAGTTCAATGTGTCCATAAACACTGGGATTTCTATTAATCACCAACTCCATTCATACCATTTCAGCTAGGCCTTTTTATTTTTTCAAAAGTGATCCTCTTACTATCAATTCAGCTCCACAGATATAAATAATCCTCCTGTTCATGTTCCTTCCGTCACAATGAAGGCAGCAAGACAAGGACACAGAGAAAAAAAAAGAAGGCCTTGAGACATTGGCCATTGAGATGAATGGGAACACTAACAGATCATTCTCTTTAGAGATTATAAACCTTGTTGTTTACATGCACAGGTTTTTCTCTTTTTTATCGATCACACTGTCAAAGGAGTACTACCAAAGCCTATAATATACAAAATTACAAACAAATGCAAGAGCGTGAGTACACACAAACACACACACATGCATAATCATTACTGCAAGGTGGTATATTCCTGAAGAACACATTGAGCTTTAAGCTAATTATCTGACAGAGCGCTTAGCTTCACATGGTGTAAGTATTTACAGCAGGACAGGTGTTATCTCACTTCAAAGTGGATTTGAGAGAGTTTCTAAAGAAAAATAAGACGGCTATGTCTAAACAGGTGAAAAAGCTCTGATCTGCATGATTTACAGGATTATTTTATAGGCTGAATGACTTATAATTCAACATGTCCTCACTGAAAGTTAGCTCAGCACACCACGAATTGGGCTCAGTGCAACAGGGATGAAATCCTTCCTTAATCAAAACCCATATTAATAGACGGAAAATCTATTTCAGGATGCCAGAGTAAAAGATTCCCATGTTGCTCACTGAAAGAGTGAGAGATGGAGGGAGGAGATCAAGAGCAGCTCTGAACTCACTTGAGCTTCATTTTTGGAATATTTCTCTGAAATAAAAAAAAATAATAATTTACCAAAACGGCAAATAAATATCAGAATCTTATCTAGAACATAATTACTTTATTAAGCTAGATTTGTATATTTAAAGGATAAATGTAGGATATAAAATACATGGAATTTGGGTTAAATTCTGATTGTACTCTCATCTTATTCACTAAACACATGTAATCAAGCAGGATTAAATCAATGTAATAATTTTAGTTGGAATTTTTTGTGCAAATACATCTCCTTTCTCTGCAAATAAGACTCATTATAGATGATGTGCACAACTGGTGTTACTTGGAAAAAAAAAAGTTTAGGAACTGCACCGCTTAATCATTTAGCACAGATTGTGTGGGCATGTTTGCAAAATTGCTGCCCTTTTCCTTTATACCAAGTCTTAAAATGCCAACACGCTCTCATTTTATGTTTTTATAACATAGTGAAAATCTTGTGGTATAATCTCATTCATGCATAAAGTCTTGTAACCAACTGATGTTTAGACTTCAGCGTGGATCTTTATGCTTAGCTTTATTCTTTTCATACATGCATGAAATAGTTCACATATTTATGTTTTCTCACGGATTGAGTTGAACAGTGCAGATGACTTCCAACAAAGCACGTCATCAGCATCCACACTTCTACCTCATTAAATTAGAAACAGAGTTCAAGAGGGGAACAAGTCAGAAAGTCTGCAGACACACATCTGATTTCCTGTGAAATATTCAGAGACGTGATAGGCAAATGGCCTTCCCTCCTCAGACCAGATAAAAGAGGAATCATTTGCACACAGAGACTTTAGGGAAGAGTGTTGATTAGGCTGACTAACCGAGGAGTGAAACTCAAACGTTTCCTGACAGGGACTTGGTGCGGATTGTGGATGACGGGATTTAGAAGCGGATTTTCAGAAGCCTTAGGTATAGCTGTTAGACAAGCACACTGCAATTACACCGACACAAGTGGGATGCTAATCACTAATCCTATGCCCGCGACACTAATCGTAAAGCCGCATGAAACGTGTGAACACTTCGTAAACGAGCACAATGACGGGGTATGTAGTGACACAGCAGGCTGACATGCGCTAGCTCAGATAAGAGTGACATCACAACATTTCCGCACAACATAAATAAGAAGTTTTTATAAGGATAAAACATCCGTTTGCATGGATGAAAGACTCTTCAGGTTAATTTTCCCAGATGAGATTTGATCTTGAAAGCAGTGAACCGTGAGGCTCTGTACTGCCTCAACAGCAAGGTACTGACTCAAGGCAACAGTTTGTCTGTCTAATCAGCTCTGACACAAGGGCAGATGCGTCATTCTCTCTCCTGCATGAATTACTCTCTCACCTCTGTGTCTGCTGCCTTTCAGTATATCATGTTGTTGTTGTTTTTTATCATTTATAATCTTGTGGATGTCCCTTTTTTTAAGCTTGATAAAAACCAAAGAATAATACGTTGGGGTCATGCATCAAAGTCAAAGAAAATGGAACCATGAATCAAAAAAAAAGTCTCAGAGGAAGATTTTATTGCTTTCATAGCTCAGTGGACTATTGTATGTAAGTCTTGGATGTTTCAACACAAATTCCCACCAATGAGACCATTATTGAAACAGAATGAGATTATGAAACTAGAAAATGAATGTAGATCGAATAGCTCAGGTTATTTGGTCTGGGAATTGCATATTAAGATTCTCTGATTTTTGATTGCAGACTTACATATCTGCAGTGTGCAACAGAAAAGAGTAGAGTACTACTACTCAAAAGAACATTGCTTATATCAAGCAGTACCTTTACGTCACGTTAACACCTTCCTTTTTATATTGAGTTTCCACACTGCAATGAACCAGAGTGTCCCAATGCTGCCTATAGACCTATATATGTCCTGCAATCTTAACCAACTGAAGGAAGACAAAATGCTAATGCGACTAAATAAATAAACAAAGAAATAAATGAGTTACACAAACATGCTAATGAAGACTGAATACAGTGCAGACACGGTTTTGTCAGGGTCAGTCTACTGGAGCAGATTCAAACAAAACGTACTGGTGACCCTGGTGGCCTACATCCTTATATAAATAAGCACTCAGTCTGAACACTGAAGCAGCACCGGCCAGTACCAAGGCCAGTTCACAAACACTCTTTATCTCTATTTCACTGCCTTTCAACCCCATACTTCACCATCTCAACTATATACTAATCCACAATGACACAATCTGCACGTCCTTTTCTCATTAAAAAGTTATTTTCTTCATTAAAAAAGTTGCTCTCATAAAGAAGTGAATGGCAGTGCTAATTAATCACTTAATCAGTAAAAGAACAAACAGGATAATAACTGATAATCTACTTAGAAAAATGACTTTAACGCACACAGCTAGTCTCAGGTGTGAATGCAGTGTTGTTTAGCGCCTGACTGCTGCCATTGCTCTGAGAAGTGTTTGTCTGTCCTGTTCCTGGAGGGTCCCCCGGCCCAGCACTGCACATTTACGATGTCTCCCTCATTAGACACACATTTCAGGTCTTGGAGCTTCTAACGAGTTGATGAATTGAATTAGGTGTGTTAGATTAAGGAGACATCCAAAATGTGCAGAGCTTGAGGGGCCTCTGAGAAACAGGCTGAGGAGCACTGCTTTAGAGTAAACACACAGACACACACACACAGTACGATGAAAGGAAATGCTAATTCTGGATGCTGTGCACTTTTTTTTTATTTGGCTTGACACACACTAGGGCCATCAATCCGCTACCTTTTAATGGTTGGGGAGGTCACACATAAAAGTTTAGTCCCTGGTCCCAAGAATTCAAGCAATAGTCTTGGTCCTGTCTGAGATTAGACTACACACAACTTCTTATACCTCTGTCTATCTCTCTGTAGCTTTCTCCTTAGCGTTAGTGAAAAGCTTGACTAGGCTTCAAAGCGCCTGCAGTTCAAAGCTTCTTTTTCAAGAGTGTGTGTTTGGACTATATGCTGATGTGCAGTGGTCCCCCCAGGCCTACAGAAAAAGAGACGGCAATGAAAAAGCCAGACCACGCTGTTTCATGTCATTCACCTGACACTCATACGACCCAAGTTAAGTGACTGAGAGCTGAACACCAGCTTATACTCCTTTCAAAGTCTTTGACGATATTAAGGAATTTAATGATTTTCCTCTATCAATTAACTCAATTGTGTCCCTAATATATCATTAACAAGATATTTCAATCTGCAAGAAATAAATATGTTTTGAAATATGCTTTGTCTGTTTTCATTGCATTATTTATGGTCTTTCCTTCTCCTCACATTCACCTCTGATGGCAAGCTCACAACTACCAAAGCATTGTGTAGCATTAGCTACATATTAGCTCATTAAGGGAAATGTATATAAATAATTACTATTAATGATGATAAATTGCAATTATGTATATCAGCTTCCAGTAGTAACTGTAGCAGAATTACCATTAACTAATCTGTTTATTTAGCGAACAAATAGTGTAAGTTCATATAAACTCTAAGAAGGGATATTTTCGTCGCCACAGAATTCCAAAGATGTACTGACTCAGGTGATTGGTAGATGAAAGAAGAGCTGGGAGAGAGATCTGTTACGATCCGTGGATCTTGGGTAAATGAAAGATCAAGACCGCAAAAGTCTGGCTCAGAACTTAGGTGTTGCCGTGGAGCTAAATTCCCATCTGAGAGTGTTGAGGTCACACCTCTTGTGGGTCAAAGAGCCAATAGTGTGTTGATCTTTTGGGGGGGGGGACTTTTATGAACTTTTAACTTTATGGCTCTTTGTTTCTAAGCATGGTAATTTGCATATGCACCGGATTGGAGTTTGATTTACAAATTAGAAGAGATTCTTAAACACTGAATGTTGCAAAGATATCAACATGTAAAATACACTCTTAATTAGATCGTCTGAAGACAAGTACTTAGATGCCAAACACGAAATGTGGTGATATTTCAAAAGTTCGCGCTTTCCTCATTGAGAGTAAATGATTAGCGATTTTGGCGAGCTGTCGGGGGAGCGAGTCGGGAGAACAGCGAACCCCGAACCCTAGTGGTTTGAACCCTAGCGTGGGCAAGAGTTCGGTGTTCGGCTCGATCTTAGACGGCCCCCCGAAGGCGTGAACCGAAAAGAAAGACGGAGAAGGGGAGGAGGAGGGAATGCGCAAAAGCAAGATGCGGATAGAATGAAAGCTGGGGTTTTTATAGTGGATAGGAAATGAAGTGATTGGATGCGAGCTAATGAGGGAATGTTTGGATGATGGGCTGCCAGCTGTGCAGGATTGATTCGTTCCTCTTGAAATGCGTTATTTGCAAAATGAGGTGATATTAGCTAGTGATCTATCATAAACATGCATAAACCAGTGTACCTTACACAAGGCGATATACAAGCACAATAACAATATTCGCAATGACCTGAAGGACATGTGTTCACTCAAAGAAAATTTTCCTGTGAATTAAATTAGGGAAAAGTCCATTGTCTTTTCAGAGGGAGAACTAGTCAGAGTTACTTTGTTCACATTCCTTCAAGTAATAAACCTAATAAACGGTCTTATCAGTCGGCCATGAAATAAGAGGCCTGTTTTTTTTTTTCCTGAGGCAAGGGTCCACAGACTCTCTTAGTTGCAGTTTGAGTTAGGCTGAGTAAAGCAGTATTAATGATTATTTGTTAAATATGTAACAAATAGTTTGTGCCTGATTGGTTTAAATGCTACAATTGATGCTGTACTTTTTAGAAAAAAACTGGAATCAGTTCTGAATACGGTCCTAGATTGTCCACCATACCTGAGAACAAGGTGTTGGAATGTCCTGAAGTGAAGACAGATCTTACTGCATTGCTCTTCCATAAACACAGGTTTTGATGCACTCTGGACCATGCATTATCTGTGTGTAATCTCTAGAGGACTGGGAATGCCACAGGCTGTATGTGAGTGTGCTGGAAAACCGCATTTAAAATAATGCACAAATACTCAAACAATCCACTGCACACTAAAACAATACCACACTAAAACATTTACGTATGTGCCAGGCATCAAATGATGTAATCTTCATTTCATATTCCTAAATTTATTTGATGTGTCACCAGCATGCGATTGGAAAATTAGATGCACAGTAGGAGCAGACAGCAGTTGCTGAGGAGAAGCAGCAGGAGAAGAGGTCCCACCCTGCCCTGAGTAACGCTCTGTTGTTCTCTCGCTCTCTCTGCACATCAGAAGCACCTGTTTAGATGACAGGCAGAGTGATGGTGCTGCCACACTTCCAGGTTATTTTAATCAAAACAGTCTTCCCTCTGCTTTCATGCCTCGCCTGTATGCTCTATCTCTGTTTTTTCTTTCTCCTCAAATGTTCGTCTCTCTGTCGTCTCTAGTTCAGTTGTTCTGTTCATTTCTTCAATGAGAAACCTCGCAGAACCAGATTTTTCTCAGCTCAACGTGTCCCTGGGTCAACATTTTTGTCGACCCTGGAACAACATTGTGATTTGAAGAACCAGTTTATAGTTTTTGTGTTTAGTTTAGGCTTACAATCAGTGTTTGGTGCTTGTACATCAGTGTCAGTCATCTATCATTCAATTTTGGCAAGGTTAGGTTTATGTGTAGAGATATGGTCAAAAGTAAAATTTTGGATTAAAATTAAAGGTTAAAATCAGGACGTGCAAGAAAGCTCATCTGTACAGAATGTGAGGGTGGTTTCATTTTCTTAATCTGTAATGTTGTTCAGTTGTCCAGCTGAAATATCTACACATCTTTAAAACAAGATAAACTTGTTTTACTTTTCTATTCAAGGTAACTTTTTAATACTTATTTTAAGAATAAATAAAACAAAACAAAACACAATAACCATTTTTTTTATTCATTCTCCAAACCAAAGTAGTAGTATAGTATAATTATACTATAATTTTTATTGCTAATATCATTTTACCAATTACTTTATTTTTAAGGATGCTCTCACTGAAAAACTAATTATACAGCTTAAGAAAATGATTTTTCTGTCATGCATGTGGGTGATTTGAAAGATATGTGCATGGGTGAGGTTTTTCCTACATTTTGTAGACCAAACGTCCCCACCAGGAAGGTAAAATACGATTGTGTGCAGTAGTCAGCAGTCCCCTCAAGGAAACAGCTTAATAAACATACTAAATCAAGACTATTGAACATCAGTCCTCATGGACCACTGTCCTGCAGAGTTTACTCCCAATCCTGATTAACCACTGCTGTAATTTCAAAGTAATTCATAAGACCCTTGATTACTGTGGTTTTCTCAGGTGTGCTTGATTAGCATTGAAACTAAATTCTGCTGGACAGTGTCCCTCCAGGACTGATGCTAAAAAGCCCAGCACTAAATAAAGTATGGTTCATTTGAACTATTTTAGACAACAACTTACTATGACTTACTGTCAACTTTTTTGGTATAAAACGTCCTGGCATGTTCCACAGATATGGAACAAAAATCCTGCCTGAAGTATTTGAAATAAAAAGCTTGTTGAATTCCACAAATCGAGAAAAAAAAAAAAAGGAAACAAAAAAGCAGTGCATTTAACAGTGCTTGCATTTTAATGCATTGTATTTTCATGGCTTGCTTTTGTAATGCGCTTCATTTTAACTTGGTAGTATATTTACTAGGGGTGTGACTAGACACTTATGCCATGAGACGAGACGAGATACTGGGTTCACGAGATTGAGACAAGATTTTTACAATTAAATCCTCAATGATAAAATATATTGGGATATTTTTTTTTATATTGTATTCAACAAAATCATTAAAAAAATGCATTGTGTAATCATCTTTTTGAAATTAAACTATTTTAATGAATTACATGCAGTAAAAACAACATGTAAACATTACAAAATACTTTTCCACAAAACGACAGGCAAGTAATTAACAATAAATAACGAAAAATGTAAAATAGTTTAAAATAGACGGGTAAGCAATTTTTTGGGCCAAATACCTAAACAAACTTGCCTACAGCAAATGTTGGGCCAGATTAAAGGCCAACTAACATGGCGGCACCCATCAACCAGTATAGATCAATTAGCACGATCATTATAAAAGTGTTTAAACTACCAAATACATTTACATGCACAGATTTCTGAATCAGCATATACAATATTTCATAATACAATCAGTATGTTTGTGAATATTAATAACAAAAAAGGAAAAATGAAATAAATAACTATTCATGTGTCACACAGCATTATTGTGTCACGCTTGTGTTCAGGAAAAGCACGGAGAGAGTCCTTGTAACAATTAAACACCTTTTTAATAATAAAGAAACACTGAGAATCGGTTAACACACAGCTATACAACGACGATGACGGACGAGGACTGAATAACAGAAGGCAACTTATAAAGGGGAGACAATCACTGATAATTAACGAAACACACCTGACAAGAATAACTGATTAACATAAACTAGTACATTTTTTTCCCTTAAATTCTTTATATTGGATTTGTGCATAAGTTTATTATTGCACTCTTTTCATACAGACCAGTAGTATAGTATTCAGCTGCATATTTAAGTAATATTTTAATGGAATAACTAAAATGTCACAGACATTTAATGTAACGTGCTCAACACTGATTGATGCTGAAATCTGTAGTTGCTGCTTCACTTGCATCTGCTGCATTTCTTCCAACAAAAAAAGGTATTTCTATAACTTCCATCTGCAATTAAATAGGCAAACGCCACGTGATCTGCCATGTTTGAGGAAGCAACGAGATCCCCAACATGTCCGACTTGACGCCTCCGTTTTCAACTCCTCCCTGACTGCTTTCGGCTAATCTCGCCGATCAGTCTGCTCAGCACAGCATGAGCTCGAACACACCTATTGTGACTGCGGTGCGTCACATGACACGTCGCCATAGAAATAATAGAAGGCAACAATAATTACAAAATAACGGTCGCCTAAAAAAAACTCACTCTGGGGGCTCAGCTAAAATATTTTAAACTCATGTGTGAAAGGGTCTATCTGCCTACACTGGACTATTTAACGGAAACATTTCACAAACATTTTCATTGTTAAAATTCAGTAATCGATATTCACCTCGCAAAGTTCATTTTCAAAATATTTAGTTTGTTAAATAATTCCAGCAATAATATTCCTCAGGCAACTTTCAGTTAGTTTTATTTCACTTTACAAACTCGCTTCAGAGAAATCAGTGGTTCAAATTCGACAGAGCGTACATCCGGGAACTGCAGGAAAAGCAGTAGATTACCGATGCATGAAGCCATCTGCTGTTAGACGTCTTCACCAGCGGGTGGTGCTCGCGGCTTTGAGTGTGAATGTCTTCATCAACAGGCTTTTACAAACGACATTATAAACATACCAAGTGTTTGTTGTAAGATATTATTTTAGGGCTGCCCTGTTAATCGAAATACTTTATGCCCCCTTTCTATCTGTGTTTCTCTTACGTGACTCTTACGTGTAAATCGGTAAGCGAAATGATCAAATGCATGCATAATTAGTGATTATTCACGTAAATCCTCATTAGTTGTCACATGTCTGTCTAGTCTTAGTTTCGTTTTCTTGTCTCCTTGTGTTTATTTTAAGTTTAAATACATTTAAAGTTTTGTACAGTGGCCCGTCGTCAAGACACGCCCCCCTGTTTGCATGATCAAGAGTGAACTTAATATTGAGAATGAACTACGTTCATTGTTTGTAGTCAATGAATATTGCAGAGAAAACTACGTATTCAGCAGCATTTAGCTCAAAGAACCTCTCATCTCTACAACGGTGACTTATGTAGGAAGCTATAATAACACGCAGCACAGTGCGAGGCGTGCAAATATAGCAGCACAGAAATAATGATTCAGACACATACCGTCACTTCACACACCTGCAACGCTTCTGTGTAGGGAGAGGAACACAATAAAACGGTACAGGCCTGTATAAAAGGAATAAAATAAATAGTTCTAAAATAAATATATCCGATCTTGCCTGAGCATCTTGTGGGAAACATTTGTTACTTATGCTGAATAGGCTTATGCTTTTTAGTTTCTAACATTCGTTTTGGCAAGACTTTTATATAGTCTTGATAATAAATGCCATTAGTCTATAATGTGTGTTTTATTTTATGATTTGTACTTTTTTTGTTTTTACCCCCCAAAAATGACAACTTCTATTTTGTGTAGCAAACAATTTTTTTTTAAAAGCCCAAAAAACTAGGCTAAATTGTTTTATTATTATTGTGTTGTTGGAATTTGAAATGATATGTGAGTCATATCCTTAATGCATAGACTATTTTTGACACATCTTTTGTCCAATCCATTGGTTCTTAGGCTACTTGTTGCAATATCGAGATAAAATCTTTCACTTTTTTTTAACTTTTCTATTCAAATTTTGAATGGATTATATGCCATTAAACTTCATATAACTAATAAACTTCATATAACTTAGTAACCACGCATATTATTTTTTTTCTAAAAAATGCAAACATGTACATCCATCCAGGTCACATATTATTGTAGCACAGTTTCTGCTGTATACAAAAACTATTTTATGTTGGTCAATAGTATGTTATAAGTAGCTGAAATAATCACAAATATCAGAGCATGTCCAAACATCTCAGGGACCCCAAAATCACCTCAGACCTCAGAGGGTTAAAAGCTGTTACCTATCTAGTTCATCGCAAACTCACAAAGTTATTATTAACGAATCTCTCTCTACGCTACGCAGTGAATGTCTTATTTACACGTGTTATAAAGGGAAGATTCATCGATTTGAGCGCTGATTCTATAAATTAGTCATAATATAACACATAACTCAAAAGTCAACATATCATTTTCTGTTTAAATCTGTTTAATATAGAATTTGATCGGTTTTGGTCAATGTCTATTTCTGAGATCATAAAGTGTGCCCCCTATGAAGACAAAATGCCCCCCATTAAAGATTTTCTGGCGATGGCCCTAAGAGCGCTGGGAACTTCAGAAAATAGAAAAAACAACAACAACAACAACAAAAAAACGAACAAACATCAATTTGACAAAAAATGCGTACAGCAATACCAAAAAAATAAACTTAAATAATAAAAAAATTTTTACATTTGTTTGTGTTGTGAGCATTAGCAGCACCTGCTGTCAAACTGATGAACAAGTTTTCTTGATTTACTGATGGGTTTTTCTTTTTACACATGTTCTCGGAAGTTCCAGATCGTTAAGCTCTCTCGGCCACTGTACAAAACTTTAAATGGATGAATTATTTAGAGTTAGTGATTAAATATGAATATTTAGTAGAAAGCACTCCCTTTTGGAGGATGTACGCTCTGTCGAATTTGAACCACTGATTTTTCGGAAGCCAACTTGTAAAGTGAAATAAAACTAACCGAAAGTTTCAGGAAATAAAAAAAGACATCTGCTGGGAAAAAAACAAACAAACACACACAAAAGAAATCTGTTAAATGTCCCAAACTATGAAGAGCAACATCTAGAAAATACAGTCTTCCAATGCGAAAGCTTATTTGCGTTTTTAGAAACATATTTATACACATTTTTTTCAACCCATTGCTGTATTTTTAGATACAAGAAGATAGTTAACTGCGCTGAACACCAATATGGATGTCTTTGTGGGGCAGATAGGATTTCAGTACAGACTGAGTGAGAATGATTTGAATAGACACAGGGTGCGCAGGAGTAAATGAGTGAGGCAATAGGTGCAGACCTGGCCGAAAGAGAAAGGAAAGATCTGGTCTCATGATGGACGGACGGGCCAATGGATCATGACAGAGACTTTGAGAAAGGAGTAGATTTAAATAGACAGAGGGACAGAAAACGTGTGAGGGCAATGGGAGAGTATAGGGTGAGGCACAACAAAAACAAGATCTGACAAAGCACTTCCTCTAAACCTCATCCCTCACTCTCTGTCGTGTCCTTCCCAGGCTTTCTCTGGTGTGGACATCATTGTGATGAGATGCATCGTGACACAGGCCTTGATGTGTCAAACTTGTGAGCTTTTTCTCCGGCCTGTAAATGGACCACAGTCCACAGCAGCCTTGAACTTGTCTGAGGAAAAATAGGTCTTAAAGGGATAGTTCTGCCATCATTTACTCTGCCTCAAGTTGTTTCTTTCTTTTTGAAAAAATGTGGGTAACCAAACAGTTGCCAGAAGCCACTGAAAAACAAATACTATAAAAGTCAAAAGCAACTGTTTGGTTACCCACATTCTTCAAAATATCTGTATTTGTGCTCAACAGATGAAAGAAACTCGCATAGGTTTGGAAAGTGGAGGAGTTTTGGATGAACTATCCATTTAACAAAAAAAATCACCTTCAGTTTATGGATGTTTCTTCAGTTTCAGAAGCTATTGTTTGCCAGGGTTTGTTTGTTTTGTTTAGTTCTTCATTTTTATTTTTACTATCTGAAGGTTATATTGAAACTTGGAAACTGTTTACCTTTATATTTACTTTAGCCTTCTGCCTTCTGCTAGGCCAAAACTTACAATGGTAAAACTGAAAATGCATTTAATATAGAATATATATACTTGGTATATGAACATGGTTGAACCAAGGAGATGACACTTAGATAAATGTTATTTTACACTGTACTGTGCAAATCAAGCTGTTTAGAAACAGTATTATTTCATTACTATTTATATAATGTTGTATTTATTAATATTCTAAATTATTTACATTTTCAGTGTTCATTTTAATTTTAATTTGTCTTAGTAACTGTATTACTTTGCGTGTTTTCCCATCTAACATTTACACTTTATTTCAATTACTAAAAAAAAAAAAACTACATTTAAAAACTGTTTACATATCAAGTGTGATTTTCCATTATTATGCATACATTACATTACATTATTATACATTATTCAATTGTATGCATTTAGGATACATTGCAAGCTATAAAATTACTTTGCATTACATTTTACTACAATGAATTCATTTCTATGACAGAATAAACACTGCAATTCAGATTGCTTATTAGTGTGTGAAAAAAATAATTTAAGACGTATTTGTTCCTCTCTCTCCCTCCCTCTCTGTGTCACTCCTCCACTCACAAGTAGGAAAATGGCTACCACGTGACATCCATGATTGGCTGTGCCCACTGATTGGAGGATGATAAAGAGCAGTTGGGATTTAAACAGCATTGCTAACACTGCCCAGGGTGGCTGTGTGTGAAGTTTTAAAACCCTCTTAATAGCCTCTTCACAATAAACATGTTACTTTTTCCTCTCACTTATGTTGTAATGTGGATTTATTTAGTTTCTTTAACTTATGAAGGTTGTTGATTGGTCAGCGGTGCTATCACACACACACACACACACGGCTTCCGCTCTATTTTGTTGTGTGCTGTTCACCCTAGACCTAGACCCACAATTCTGGCTCATAACAGAGTTTATTTATAAAAAGTCCAAAGACCCAAAAGTGTCATAGTGGAAGAAACACCTACACATCATTATCATACCTTTAAGCTGTGAAAAACATTTTCAGAAGTCTAACATTTACAACTTCAGCTGCAGCTTAAAACTCATCGCCACTGACCCTCAAGAACCTGAACTTCAAAACCAGACACAAGTGCCTGTCCTTCCTGTCTGTCTCTATCGCTCCTGCCATTTCCTTACTCCCAGTCACCATAGTGATTAATCACCAAAATGGCTGCCACCAAGTGATAAAGTCATTATGAGACAGCCTTTATTTACATACTCATGGCTTTTTCACACTGAGCCTAATGAAATGAGAACCCGAGGGACGGAAATCGAGGCAGGGTTGAGTGGGAGGAGGAACACTCAGAAAACTAAAGGGATTTCTGTGTGAGTGTGTATGTGTGTGAAGTGCCATGAATTAGATTTCCGATCTTGTTTTAAAAGAGCAGTTAGTTCTGCACATGGCTTTTTGCTCTTTTCATTACATTAGGCCATAGTGCCTTTTCACACGCCCAGTGTTCTCAAATGAACATTTGTAGAGTCACCAAGATTATTGGTAGATTTGGTAATGCTTTGGATTACATCCCGCAATGTACCGTGTAATTACACAGAATTTATAGCTTACCTATTTTGTAACTATAGAGTACCTCCACAGTACCTTCGATATAAGGGAACAACATGCAATGTTTGGGAAATAAGGGGGTAATAACCTTCAAAATTATACTAAAGGACACTTATTCTGAAATTACGTGGTATGTATGACACACTTGCTGTACGTACTTGTAGGTAAACGAAAACAATGTGAAAAGATTAGAGTGATAAGCAGGTAATGATTGGAAAATTAAAGGTATTTATACTGTTAGTATATTTCATATGTAAGGTGTAAATATTCTAGGATTATGTGGTATGCATCACATACTGTATTAGGCAATATTATGATTTAGAACAAAGTGTTATTGTAATAACAAAATATATGATGCAGTATATTTTTACTCTTTACCAACGTAAACAGGTGCATCACCACCACCTTCTGTTTATCGATCAAATTTATATTAAAATAAAACTAAAAATACTATTTATTTCACTTGGCCAATTCATGAAAACCAATTAATTCTTGGAGCATTTGAAGTTCGTTGTTTTGGGGGCTTTTTTCATGTTGGTAAATACTGAGTTGGTACTTTTGCCTTCGTCACGCTCAACCCCTTCAAGACCACGGAACAAAAACGTGCAGGCACTTTTTGAGTTTCATGAGTTCCCCCTTCCTCATTAAATAACCAATAGTAAGCATGTTTGGCGTGTTGTCCAGAAAGCAGGCAGAGAGCCCGGTGGCCCCGAGCCCTAGGGTATCAAGCCCTAGGAGGTGAGGGCTGGGTAGGGCTCAGAGCCCTGCCTGGTCACCCCGTGCCCCCCGGGAGGAGAGTGGGATAGCTGAAAAGCTAGGATGGCAAAATAGGTTTAAAGGAGCGATAGAGGCTTGAGCCTTAACTAAGGAAGCTAGATACCAGGTCCCCAACTAAGCAAACCAAAGGCGACCGTGGGAAGGAACCAAAACTCTGTCTGGGAGAAAAAACCTTGGGAGGAACCTAGCTTAGCGAGGGGCAGTTCTCCTCTGGCCTGGAAACTTGACACCCGGTTCCCAGTTTAAGTGGGGCGGCGGAGGGATGCAAAGAATGAAGATACGAGGGAGAGGAAGTTAGAGGTATTTAATAAGGTGATTAGGTAATAGGGAGATAGGTGGCAGCTGGTTAATGATTCGTAAGAGGTCCTACCGAAATTTGTCATAAAGCATCATATGTATATTTTTAAGAAAATGGTTGATCGATGCCAGATATAAGACCCTTATTAGGCTAGTACTATGTAGAGCCCTTTGAAACTGCATTTTTAATCCACTGGTGACCAAAAATCCACTGTAAAAAAAACCTGGAATGTTTTCCTCAAAAAACAGAACAAAAAAAAAAAAAAGTTTCTTTGCCAATGAAGAAAGTCATGAACATCCCAGATGACAAAGTGGTGAGTAACTTTTAAGGAAATATCTAATTTGTGTTTGTCATAAAATGTGAACAAATGAAGCAACACTATAAATTAAAATTTAGATTATTACAAAGAAACTCTTTTCATTTTTTAAGTATTCCTGATTTTGTAAAAATGCTAAATGTGCAAGAATTTAACCACAATTTTTTAACACAACCATGAATGTTTTGTGGTACCCTTAGAATAACTATAGGAAGAATGTTTTTTTGTATGTTTTTTTTTAAACTATGGTATAAACATGATTATTTCACAATAGTACAGGGTACACCTAGGGGTTTAAGGTGAGTTGGTGACCATCAAAGTGGAGCTGACTGTCACCTACTTGCATATGCTCTATTTTGTTTTAGCAATAAGTTCTTGCCTGTTATTTTTTAAGTTTTGTAGTCCTTTATGTATTTTAGATTTTTTTTCTCTTGCTTTACTGCATCACAATGTTGGCAACTCTTTTTCGCCTTGAAACATTGCTGTGGAACTTACAGTCCTCACAGAACAGAAATCTTTTTTTTATATTTGGTTAAATATAATCTTTATTATATATATACTATCTTTGCATCATTATGCAAACTTGACATGTATTAAAAAAAACATATTTAATGTTTAATTAATTTATTTTTTTGCAATGCATTTTTCTCGAATTGTGATAACAGGTGAAAACGGCATCTGCTTCCTCATATTCTGCAGGGACAACTTTGCAAGCATTTGCAAAAGATCTAAAGAAATTTGCTGACTTCTGCCCACAGCTGAAACGAAAAATTGACAGTATGATAATTAATATTTACATTCAGAACATGATTTGCTTGTGTTTTGTTTTTAATGTTCTTTGTATAAGTAAATGTGCATTTCTTACTGCATTCTCGTTATATTCTTGGAAAAGTTTTGTTACAATTTAGTTAAATAAAATTGAAGGGTCATTAGGGTCTTTGGACCTTGCATTTAACTACTTTATGTAATACGGTTAATTGTTAATAACTTTGAAACATATCTATTGTAGCATAACATAAATTGTTTAATGTCACACTTACATACACCGTAACTACACGTAACAAGAGGGTAACGAGAGTTCATATTTTTGCACAGTAGTTATGAAAATTGTTGTAGTACATTTTATTCTATTGGCCTCAAACCACATACACACCAACAGCACTACAGCTATCAACAAACATCAATTATACAGTAAATATACGTGTTGTGTATTATGATGTTATGTTTATATGTTTTTACGTGGGAGCAGCTGGAAACAGGTAATCTAATTTTCAACTGTACTGATGATGCAATGCTGCAGACTGCCTCACTGCTGAGATGACCATGTGCAATGCTGTTTCATCAGGTAAATGGACATTTCTCAACCAAATCATAGCAGAAATGTAATCTCCATGATCACTGTAACAGTACATGGTTTAACCTGGTAAAATTAATAAGATTGGTGTTTTTTAACTATAACTAGCAAATTATACTACAGTTTACTATTTGTATCAGTAATGTAAGGGATATGGTGTACGTAGTGTAAGAATAAACTGCATCTCACACACACACACTTTAAGTCCTTTACACAACCTAACGTGTGTTTAATATTGAACTGGAAATTAGGTGCTAGTTGTCCGGCCAGAGGGACTGGCCCCAACTAAGTCTGGTTCCCCCAAGGTTTTTTTCCTCATTCTCTCATGGGTGGGGTTTTGGTTCCTTGCCGCTGTTGCCTCTGGCTTGCTTAGTTGGGGACACCTGATTTCTAGATTTCTACAATTTAATCTCGTCATTATACATTACCATCACTCTGTTCTCTTACTGTATTTATTCATGTTCAGTGTATTGCTACAATCTGTATTGTTGAAAGCGCTATATAAATAAAAATGATTGATCATATATTTTATTACAATAACACTAGTTCTAAATCATAATATTTAATGCAGTACGTCATGCATACCACACAATCTTAGAATAGTTACATAATAGTATAAATACCTTTAATTTTCAAAGTCATTACCTCCTTATTCCCATAATTTTTTCACATTGTTTCTGTTTACTTGCATGTACATATGGCTGTATGTTGTTGGTAAGTGTGTCATACATACCACATAATTTCAGAATAGGTGCCCTTTAGTTATAAAATACTTACAGTATAAATTTGCAGGTTATTACCCCCTTATTCCCTAAACATTGCATGATGTTCCCTTATATCTAGGTACTGTGGAGGTACTCTATAGTTACAAAATAGGTACGCTATAAATTCTGTGTAATTACACGGTACATTGCGGGTTGCAATCCTAAAGCATTACCGTAGATTGTTTTAATGAATGATTTGGTGAAAATTAAAGACTGTTTTAATTTAAAACATGAACGCTAAAAATTAGCTTTTTTCATTTGTTCAGGATTTTGTAACCAAAGACAGCTCAACTACCACATTTTATGACCTAATTAGATTTTTTTCCCCCTTTTTTTCTGCACAACAACAAAAAGCATTCTACATTTAATTCAACACTCAGGAAAAAAGTTGCTAAGCAGATTTCCTGATTGGTAGGAAGCCGTATATCACATTTTATAGGCCCCAGATGAACATCCAGAGTGAAGCAGGTTGGAAGTAAACAGCACTGATGGGGTATGAAAAGAAGCAGAGCTCTAAGCCTCTTCACAGCCCTCTCTCAAGAGGTATAGAGCGAGTGGATGGAAGGAGAAGAAATATAGTGCCTCAAAGGAAATGATATGAAGGGATTAGGTGTTGAGCTGGAAGGGCGATTCAGAACTCTAATACTCCAGAACAATTTGACTTCCTGTCTATGCGTCCCTGCTGGTCCACCATGTGAGCACGTCACCTTCCTCATTTCAGTCTCCTTTGTTTAATTCTCTCTCTCCTTATCCCTTTCTCTCTGCCTTTACCTTTCTGTCTGCTTCCCTTCTCCTCATGTCAGCTCTCACACTGCCTCTTGTGATTTTATGATGCTTTCAACTAATAGACTGGATCCAGTCAACTAGTCCAGATTACAGCTGGATGAGGAGAGGGGGGACAGACGCTGACACACTGCGGCAACGAGGTATCGATCCAGTGTTTGGCTCTCTTCTCAGAGGCGCAGAGGATGGCAATGAAATATAAACCTCCAATATATGGTGCATTTGTTGTGAGTAGCTTATTTCAGAACCTTTGATTCTCTGCTACAAGGTTTTGCTGTGTGTATATGAGCATGTCTGAAGCGAGGTGAAAAGGGAATAGAGGTGAAATGTAAAGGTGAAAAAGTGTCTGAAAGTGGAAGAAGGTTTGGCAAAGTTACAAATACTGTAACAGATACTCGAACAAAAAAACTATGATGTGAAGATTCTCAGTAAATAAATAATTAGTGTCGACGTCATTAATGAAAATAAATTAATTTTATTAACTGAAATGAAATATGTAGGAAAAATAAACAATATGTTTTCATGACTTCAAAACTAAGAAATTTGTTAACATTATTTAACACATTAGCCAATAGGAATACATATTTTTACTGCAGTGATTCATGTTAGTTAATGTATAAATGCTGAGATTACTTAAGATTATTTATTGCTTTATTTTAATTGCTGGTGAATGGATTTAAATTGCATTAACTTTGGCAGCACAAAAATAAAAAAAATAAAAAGTTTCTGTCAAACAATTAATCATGTCCAAAACAAATGTTTTTGTTTACATAATATACTGCAAGTATGTGTGTACTGTGGATATTTATTATGTATATACAAAGACACACATGTATGTACATATTTTGGGAAAAAAAAAAAAAAATTATAGATGAAACATATTTATTTATAATATAGCTTAATATAATATAATTATATTATAATGTAATATAGTATTACAATAAAATATAATAAAGTGCTCCAGTACAACAACGATACTACTAATAATAATAATAATAATTATAACAACATTTTTTATTATTAACAATAAACAAACAACAACTTTAATTATTATCATTACTATTATTATCCACCATTCCAGCTCATTTACCCAAACTTACGTACTGTACTTCCAAACCTTTTAACTTTTCTTTCTTCTGTTGAACAGATGCATGAAGATGTTTTTATAGTGTTTTTGTATATTCCATGAAAGTTGATGCAAACTGTTTTTTTTATAATGAGATCTATGTGCAACCTAATTTCACAAAATTCTGTGTAATGTCCACAAACTCTTAACACTAAATTCCATGTTAGTATCAAGGAATCTTAAAAAATTCCATGACAGGCTTACAAAAAAGATTTCAATGAAAGTCAGAGACCATGCACGGACAACCAGATTAATTTGATATAAATTTATACTTGATTGTAGCACCTAGCCCCACCTTTACCCTAAACCTGAACAATATAAAACACACACAGACAATATAAGCGCAGTCACAGCTATATATTGCAAAACTGACCAAAAGCAGTAACAAAGAGCATTACAAACAAGTTCTGTTGCATTTCAAGTCTTTCTGAAGCCATATTTCACTCTTCTGAATCATCTTTTAATCGCTGAAATTATCCTGTTCCGTTAACACACTCACATCTCATTCAAAAGACACTCTTTGTCTATGTTCCACAGGGAAAAAAAGTTATACAAGTTTGAATCATCATGAGGTTGAGTAAACAATGCCAAAACTTGTGTGTGAATTATTTCCTACTTAATTAAAACTTACTTCTATAGCTGCCCTTGGCCATCTCCCCTCTAACAAATCATGCACATTCATATGTTTCACTACATCAGGTTTTAAATGCATTACAGACCTCTCAAAACATTACAATCGAAATAAAGGCACCACAAAAGCATTTAAACCGCCTAATGTCCACTTACAGAGGAAAAAGAAAAACTTTGATTCACATATGATTAAAATCCACCCTTTACCACCACACACTCGTATTTAAACCCATGAGTGCTGCCCTAATTAAACGTCATCTTGGGACATTAGTGTCTATCTAAATGGACTGCAAGTAGTGTCTCACAGAGGAATGACGGAGCTGTCAGAAAATAGATGTGTCATAATAAAAGCATAATCGCGGGACCATAAATATGAAATGGGGTTCAGGCCAGTGCTGAGTAAGAACTGGGCTGAATGATTAAGAGGGTAGTTAATCCCTGATGAGATTGATTCTCTTGATTCCCCTGGCCTTTAAGACAGACGTCATCTTACAGAACAGCTTAAAGACCTTGCTTAATTGTTCACGGAAGAGGGAAAGGCTGTGCGGATGTGTATGGGAAAAGCAGCAGGGGTGGTATGGTTTCGGGGGATGAGATTGAAATTGCTTTCCACGGTCTCTATATATATAGTTACAAACTCAGTGACTCAGCTCTCTCTTTCCTGTCTCACTCTTTTATTTCCTCTATCGGAGGGTTTAATGCAATCAGCACAAATGGCTCAGCAAGAAATGGCAGTGAATGCAGACTAATTGAATGACGTGACTAATTAATTGAATGCGCGTTCTGACTTCGAACACTTATGACACACTCATGTCATTATCGAACAATAGGAATGTTCCTATGAATATGCACGATTGATTGTCAGTCTTAACAATACTGACTCACTGTGATATGAACAATCATCTGAAAGGACTCTTGAGAGGGACCTCGTTAGTTACTTACACTGTGTCAACATTTGTTTGTCATTTGGGATTTTGAACCAATGTGAAAGTAGAGAGGGCACTGGTTATTCCCTCCCCCCACCTACAATCCCTGCCAGACCTGGGACTCAAACCCACAACCTTTTGGTTACCAGTCCAACTCCCTATCCTTTAGGCCACGACTGCTCCTTTTACAATAATAAATTATAATATTGCTGCTTTCCATTAATTTTCAATGGTTTTACAAGAAAGGCAGACAAAGTAGTAAAGCACTTTAATATTTTTTTGCTCCCAATTAGCCAATTACAGTCAATAAATACAGTCTAAAAAAATGTGTTATGCACTGTATGTGCTTAAACTTATTAGTCCAACTGTTTAATAAAGAGAAAGTATTTCTCTGTATTTTATAAATCCATCAAAAACTTGTATTGTCATTTATTAGACAAATAACAAACTAAAACAGCTTAATAGCCTTTTTCCCAACACATAATAACCCGAAAACATAATATTTTGTATAGCTTCCTGTGGCCTCTATAACAGCTTGCATTCCTGCCTTTTATATACTTTTCCGCTGTCTCTGTTGTTACTGACTGTAATTGGGAATCTGAATAAAAAATAAGAAAGTTTATTATTTTCTGGCTTTATTGTAAAACAGTAAATTTGACAATTCATGGATAACAACCATAATAATATTTCAGCATTAGAAACACTACCGTGACTAAGGAGCTTAGACATACTGGTGGATTAACCATTACAGGAACCACAAAATGATTTTGAAAACATAAAACTGTGAAGCTCCAAAGTGATTAGTCACATGCCATTTAAAGTTTAGTTAAAGGCAGGGTAAGTGATTTCTGGAAGACAATGTTGCTATTTGAATTCCCCAAAACAAACATGCCCCTTTTTGATAGCTCCATCCCACACATACGTACATGATCAGGCAATGATTAGTTGTGTGAAACAAAGTAGAACCTATGCTACACTCCGACAGAAAACTGCTGCCGCCATCTATTTATGAGTTGCTGACACAAATTTCAAATGATTTTCAATGGTCGGCGTCTGGTGTTGACAAGGTGTTACTCATCTATCGAGAAGAACTGCGTTCGATCGCACCTACCCTGTCTTTAAGTGATGATTCATAATAAATAAACTGCCAACCTGATAAAACAATAAACTGCAGGGATATGTACTTGTTGGTACATATTTTGTATCTCGCTAAAAAGTGCACCAATGTACGTGTATGCCATGAGACCAGTAAACTGCACACTTCCTTAAGATGAATGGGAATCCTAACAGATATCTTTCTACAGGTGTTATAGACATCTTTGGGCAGAAATACAACTGAAGCAGCAACAGACAAAATGTCTTGTGACATGCTGTAAAAGATGTAAACAAAATGATTTCCAAGGACAAGACCTGTGAGAGTGAATCTGTAGACTGTATGACCCCGCTACAGAGATTCAAGTTATCACTTTATCATGAATAGCCTACTTCTACTATTTTTCTCTTTCATACACCGTTCAAGTTCTCCCGCTTGTTAAATTATCTCTGGCATGTTATTTAATGAAGGCATGTTTCTTTCAGTGTTAAAGGTTGACAGTAGTGCGGTTATCCATGACTGATTTATGATTAATAGCGGACCAGCAGAAATAACTGCTACAACACACACGTGTGGTGCAAACACAAGACACACCCATAAGCAAACCTTTACCATTCCTAATTAAGCAGATTTACAGCCTCCACAATCACCTCATTACACAAAATGTTTTATGAACAGATACAGTTTATAGTCCAGCCAGGATGATCCATCATTAGTGCTGCGGCCGCCAGCAGAGACGGATGATATTGAGATGTATCTCTAATCAGAAACTCCAGGGGTCCAAACATACAACAGTGGGTTACTATGTAAAACATGTCAGGTCTGTCCTCAGAGGTGGCCCGCTTGCAAATGCATCTGCAGCAGGTGGTCCTGAAAAGATCTTCTACAGGCCTGAGAAATATGATTAATTTACACACTCAGCCCAAGTGTTTCAAACTGCTGAGTAACACTTCAACTTTCATTTAACATTCCACTCTAAAGGTCTTCAAAAAGTCTTTATAAGGGCACTGACCAAACGGACCCTCTCTGGAGCATAATTAGTGTTTAAATCCATAGGGAAACACACACACACACACCACAGGCTGCCATCTAAATGCTTTGTGATAAGCAGGAAGGCAAGAGGTGAAATAAAAAGCATGTTATTTAGCCAGCTGGAAAGTGGCTCAAAAAGAAAAAGAAAAAAGTCACAACAAAAAGGTGAGAACAGAGAGAAAGAGAGTAAAACAATGCAAGGTGAAAGAGCACAAAAGAAAATTGGAACCTGCAGGGTGAGAGGAAAAACAAAAGCTGAAAAGAAAGAGTGTGTTGCAGCTGAAGTACGAATGTGAAACTGAACAACAGAATGACAGAATTCGAGGCAAATGTGGAATTATTCTGACATGACCAGATTTTTAGATATGGCCATTTCCATAGAAACCGGCTTATTATGGGATGTTTGATGCCAAAGGTGCCATCTTTAAATATAAAAATAGCTGTCATATTGCTCACTACTAGGTCTTTTTTTAACTCTCTTGGTAACTGTTTAACATAGCAATTAAATGTTCTAATTAACTTATTCTATTAATGCAAAAACTTGTATAAATATGCTATATAACAAAAAGTAGATTTAGACTTCAGATCTCACCCCTTTTTTTTCCCCCAGTTAAAACACTTGAGTAACCTGAAGTAACCTCTCCTGGACTAAACCTAACCTCAAGAGTTTCAATGACTGACAAATGTGTTTATCAATATAGTCCATGGCAGGGCCTTGGAGCACGACTGACTTTTTAGAGATAAAAAAGGAAACCCTCCAGAGGCCGAGGCATGTCTATTTGCTGTCAAAAAAGCCTCCCTGAGACATGCAAGCTCAGGGCCCTTGAGTTACAGACAAAGCTTGGAAAAGAGTGAGGGAGATATTGAAATGTCTTCGTGCCAAAACAGATTTCAATATACAAGTGAATTGAAGGGAGTTGGGGGGCGAGAAGAGAATGGAAGAGACGCAGAGAAGAGATAGACGTCTCTAAATCAAAAATGCTATCTGTGTGTATCTCTGTGGTGTTTTTCCTGGCTTAGGGGAAAAAAGGTGAAAACTGGAGCGCAGCCTTATACCAAGCTATAAAAAAAATCAGGCAAAAATTCTGCACACTTTCACACAATCTGCTCTATAACACCATTAATAATTCACATCTGTAGCAAGAACAAAAATTCAAATGATCAGATGAGCCTTCTAAGCGGTAGTTGTTGCACATGTGAGGAGACGCTCATGGGAGGGTTACGGAATAGTTGTGTGTGTGTGTTACGTCTAGGCTGTTCGAGAGGGAACAGAAGAAACTGTGAATATCCCTCACACTGGGCTTCATGCGGCCATGACCTGCCCTCTTTCCCTCTTCGTGTATCTAAAATGCTCTTTCTCAAACTTCTGGAACTTCTGTGCTTCACTGCTCTAGCGGCTTGATTTCTTGATCAAAATAAAACCGAGGAAATAAGGTTCAACGGAAGGTTATCTGTTTGGCCCTGCATAAACCTAGAAATGTTAGATGTCTGAGTGGTCAGATATTTTCTTTTTAACACATCAGTGCATCTGATAGCACTGGAATCGTACTAATATTACACTTGCATTCAAAGTAGGACTCCAGTGACTTAATCTATGAACCTAACAAAGCAGCTGCCTGCTGATATAATTGTCAAACTGTATATGCACTTTGTTGTAATGCACTTTGATGTGAAAACATCTGCAGAGAGCACAAATATAAATGTGCCCCCATTTGCTTTATGCTCCTGTTTACTGATCATCAGGCAACTCTTGTCTCATGTTACCTTCTCTTCTCTCTTCTAGTTTCATCTCAAGTCTGTCTCTTATCTCATCCAGGTCAAAAAGAAAAACAGGAAAATGAAAGAAACAAATATAAAATGCTATTCTTTTCATAAACTGTGTTTACATGTGTTAATGGTCATAAGAAACATAAATATGTTTTTTTGTTCTTGCTGTTGTTCTTACTTGTATACATTTATGTATTTATATCTATTTTAACACTAGGCTGAAATAAATAAATGTTCAAAAATTGATAAAGTAATCAGTCAAGAAAAAACAAGCACAAATAAACAAATAAATAAACAATAGAATAAATAAATCAGCTGAATTCTCAAATTAAATTTAAGCATTCAAGAATTTTAATTCATTTAGTAGCAAGAAGTTTTAATATAATATTTTTACAAACAGTGTGCACATTCAGTTCTCTTTCATGTAGGGACCAGTTCTCCCTATTAACTATCTGCTTATTAGCATGCCTATTTTTATAAAGCATATATTCTGCATGACCATATTCTACATCCCTAATCCTAACCAATACCTACTTATCAACTAGCTCATTAATTATTAATAAGCAGCAAATTATGAGTTTATTGAGGTAAAAATCATGGGTTAATAATTATATAGACTAGAACATGACCATCTTTTTAATTGGGAAGACTTAAAAATGATCAAGTTTTGTGGCTGCACCACCATTTTCGAGCCATGTTTTCTATTCTAGTCTCTACTAGTCATCTGTTTTTTTTATGCCTCTACTTATCTTCTCTTGACTGTCTTATCCTCTTCTCACCTCTCCTCTCCTCATCAAACTGAATCCACCGTACACCTTTTAGAAGGTGTATTACACAACTCACATCAAACCTTCCGGCTATGACTCAGGCCACACAGGATGTTATTACAGCCAAATCACTCACCCACGAACATCAGTCACACTCCATAATTCACCTCCATATCTGAAAGCAAGATGCATGCAGGACTTAGTTAGGTCACCCCCACACACATGAACCTCTCTCCTCTATATTCAATTGATCGTTTCTACATTCGAGCCCTTGATCCATCAACCTTGTTGACCCTCAACGCCCGAGGGTGAAACAAGCTACCACCTCTGCACAAAAAAGGGAATTCAGTTAAAGGCCTATCTTCTCTCAGTCATGTTATTGAGCACTGATTTATCACTTCTACGTGCAGTTTCAGGTCTGATGTAATTACATGCACTCTAATGAAATTCTCATGGTCACTGGTGGATGGCAAGAGGGGGAGCAGGTACGAGACACATTTGCTCACTGAGCATATTAGTCACAGGATAAAAAGTTTATTTCATCTCAACTCGTGTTGGAAACGTGAGACATTTTCAGAGTCTGTGAGAGTTCACACGTCAAACATGACACTGGTTGACACATGCACAGGCAGGTGACAAGATCACTTAGTGTAAAAAGCAAGAGAAATTATGCACCTGTAATTTCCTTACACCTCTACCGAAGACTCAACTGAAAAAAAATAGTAGTAAATCATGCGTGTCAAATCTTTAAGACACTGACAATGACAGGGATAGACTTGAATCAACCATAGATCAGTGATGTTATGCCAGCTTGACATGATTATGTCACCAATGTGCATTAGACACCACCTGAGTTTATGAAACTTCAAACCTGTAAACCTCAAAGACAAGAAACTGAGGGACAAGACATCATAACCATTTATATCACAAATCCATGGCAACAAGAATCCCGTTTACAGCAATCATCCTCAGCCTTAGCATGAAAATCATATCACACTTTTTTTACATTTGCCACTCTAAGTGATACTAGACAACAGAAAACAACAATCAATTCTAAAATAACAACATTTCCAATAAGTTATATACATATACACAGTACATACCCTATATATTTTGCAGTATCAGTATATTTACATTACTGAAATGTAGGGCTGAAACAATTTGAGTATCTCAATTACAAAAAATTATTGAGGCAAATCTCTCAGTTCATGTCATGTTTTTTCGCAATGATTTTTGCATTACTGTGACAAAGCACTTACGCTTATGTCACCCACAAAGCAGAAAGAGACGGCGGTGGGTTTTTTTTAGGGCGCAAGAGCGGACTAGTGCGGGCTGCGTAGTGGAAGGGAACAATAACAATGGCGATGAGCAAAGAGACTAAATGAACAGGAGAAAACGTCAAAAATGTCCTACTCAGAGACCGGAGGAGGACTGTCACCCGAGACCAGGTAAATTCAATGTAGATCAATGCGATTTGTTAATCGAGATGGGGGCTGTTCAATAATGTATGTTAATTATGGAAGGAATTAAACACAACAGTCAGTGCAATACTGATCCCATGGCTACTTATCAAAGGAATGAGTTTACTGTCAATTAAGTTGTGCGATTTTTTTATTTTTTTTTAGTTTTACGATTAAACATACATAATACTTTTTCAATACCATAGCTCGGATGAATACTTGATACTTTAGTTTAAATACTGAAAGTTGAATGTCCCGAAGTCTAATGTGCTCAATACAACCAATGTGGTAATTTTAGTTTGATTACAATGAATAGGGTTTATAAATGCACAGCCATGAACTTACTGTACGATAATAATATTTTACCTAATATTTTAATATTAATATAACAACTTTAATAAATATCATCAATAAATAAAATGCAGTTTTTTTTGTTGTTTTTCTTTTCAAATAAAGAAACCAATTAGTTGTTTTTTTAGGAAAGTTCTTTTGTTATTTTAAGAGACCTGTCTTATTTTCATATTTAAAATACATATTTACATATTTAAAATACATATTTAAATATTTAATATTGCTCTTTAATTAGGCAAACGTGTTTTATCCGATTATTCAAATTAATCGATGGAATTTTAAGTAGAATACTCACTTACTAACATATTCGATAGCTACAGCTCTAATGTTTTTATGTTTAAACCATATAGGGTAAGGTAACTGACAATTAAATATTCAAAAGGTTTTTCAAATGTTTATGAATGATTGGTATTTGTAAAATTATATAGAAGCCATTAAGTTAAGCGATAATACTTCATATACTTGATTGCTTGAATAAAAGAAAAGATGTGGGAGGAAAATAGCAAAAAAATAAAGTAATTATTTTTGTTATTCTAGGCAGAGGCTCCACTGAGAGGGGTTTGGTTAATAGGGTCACATGAGAATGCACTGAAGTCATAAATTGAGCTCTCTGTGTGTTTATGTGTGTATACTTCCCACATGTTTGTGCAGAGAAAGTTTGACAGCATGTCTTTTAAATAAGTCAAAGGATCTAATTTCAGTTTCGTGTCACTTTCATCCAATAAACAAAATCGCTCATCAAAGCCACTAATGTTTGCTGACAGACAAATCAGTGCATGCAACTCAAATATAAGCTAATAAAAGAAGCCTTGAAGTTTATTACTTATTGATTTTTCCTTACTGTACTTCTATTCAGTGGCATGAAGTGAAATCTCTCTCTCTCTCTCTCTCTCTCTTTTTTCTATCCTTCTCTGTCTGTACAGTATGTGGGAGGACTTTGGCTTTGCTCTTTTCTCACTGGCTCTCAAAGGAAAAACTCTGAAGCCACAAGATCACAGAAGGTGCTACTGTCAAATCATCTGTATTTTTCTGTAATGCTTGTCTCTATGTGTGTGCTGTCTGAATTTTTTTCTCAGCTATTTAGGAGAGGAAAGAATATCTGTGGAAGTCTGTTGGTGTGATCTCTTCATGCGTTTCAGGCTAACTGTGATATGTGAAAGTGTGATGTTTTTTAAAGCAACAGTTCACCCAAAAATTAAAACTGGATAGTTCAACCAAAAAAAAAGAAAACTTGATATATTATAGTGAATGGGTGATATCAGAATAAGAGTCCAAACAACTAATAAAAATATCACATTAATAAAGTAGTTATCCAAACGACTCAGGGTATTGACTTTTTCACTGGGGGAATTATGGACTTGCGGTATGACACCCATTTACCACAGAGGATACATTGGTATGCAAGTGATGTAATGCTACTGTATTTCTCCAATTCTGTTACAATGAAGAAACTCATTTTGATAACCTAAGGGTGAGTACATTTTTTTTATTATTTTTAGGTAAACTATTATTTTAAGTGTGCTCTGGCAACTCAGTATCCTCTGACTGTTCTTATATCAGAACAACCTAGAATGCCTCAAAACGTACACGGTGTTGTGGAAGAGACTAACATTTTTATATAAATGCATGTCACATCCTACTGAGGGAAGCAAGGTTATGGGTTTAAATGAAGCAGAATTGTGATTGGAATAAGTAAATACCATTCACAGGACACACATCATTAACTCTGAAGGATAGCGAATATATTCAGAACCCCTCAGCTAAAACACACAGACACACTGCCCTTTATTGTGTATTTCAACTGACACCAAAGGAAAGACATTAATTTTTCACTTCTCACTCAAATGATTGTAATGTTAATCGATGCTAATCCCACAAGACCAACAGATCAACATCAGTGAATATGACTGTTTGCAAATGTATCACATGACGTGTTTAAAAGGAGGATTATACAGCAAGACAAGTGCCAGCTCTTCAGTAAAACAATTTGCTGTAGCCTAAAAATTGATGTTGGAATAAATAAGTAGCTGCAGTAAAAAAAAGGGGGGGGTAAAAAAATCATAAAAAATCAAATTTCATAAGCATCCTTGGCTATTTTCCAATGTGGTCACATAAAAACTGTCATAATTAGAAGTAAATGAGAAAATAATGAGAAAACATACAATCCAAGACTTAAATCTAAGCATACATTTTGATCTCAACCCCTAAGCTTAACCAGTAAAAAAATTCTCAAGATCATATGATTTCACCATCTTGCACAAATAATTTCAAGCTGTCATGAGATTGAGCGGCTATTTTCGCTGTCACACAGAGACCGCACTTACTCCTGTGCGGTACAATACCACTATCGGAGGGGGGGAAAAAACAACTGAATGGAAAAGCACAGACAAGACAATGTCCTGAACCCCCTTGTGAGATCCTAGCCCTGCTAATGGCCTTAGCAAAATGCCACTGTTTGAAACAGTGAAAAGCGCCTTCCTCAGAAAGCTGAAAATGGACCACTATTAGCCATATAGAAGAGCACATCTATCAGCACTAATAGCTTGTGAGGTCTGATATTACTGTATTAAAAAAGGATGATAATGGCACATAGAGAGCTGTTGTAAGGCGGCAATCAAAAAGCAAAAGTATATTCTTTTATATAAATACACATAAGCATTTTTCAGCACCATGGACAGTGCACATGTGAGTGTTTACACATGCAGATATTCAGCACCATGGAGAACACATATATATGTGCTCTCCATGGTGCTGTAGATATTCAGTACCATGGAGAGCAGCCTTTTAACATCTGCTCTCTCTTTGTAAAAAGTGATTAATGATTTAAAGTCTGACTATATAAAAAAATACTGTATGGCCTCAAAAAGACAAAATGATTTCAAGTTGCAAGATGCAATGAACTTAGCCATACCATTAATCGACAAGAAGAGGCTTAGTCAATCAAAATTTTATTAGTCGCAGAAAAACAACTTCTAATAATGACTATACCAAAAAAAAAGAAGAAGAAAGTTTTAAAAACTTTAAAATTTTTACCCAAATCTGGTTTATAGAAAAAACAGCATAACAGAACAGCAGAAAAACAGGGAACTACAAACTTTTGAGAAACTCAAAGTTACATAAAATCTGTAACAAAGTTCCAAAAAAAATTGGGAATATTAGATTTTGATGGACATAAAGAAAGGGGAGTGGACGTAGGTCTAGAAACCAAAAGTTCCTGAATACACATTTCCTTGACAGGTACAGGCTTCATGTGGACATTAACAGCCAAAGCAGTATCAGCAGTTCTCTCTCCATCAACATACTGCACCATACTGCCGGAGAAAGAGAGAGATGAATGGGTAATATGACGGAGGATCAGAGAAGAGAACAGAAATGCGGAGGAGGAAAAACTGTGGGAGCTCAAGCACAGATCAAAAACAGATGCAAAGGTCAAGGTCAGAGTCATGTGGCTGGGAAATGGATGTGAAGTGTTCTTCGTGTGTATGTTTGTCTTAAGTGAAATCAATGAAATGGTTATTCACTGTAAAGAGCCTTGTGCGTGCACAAACACTCACACACACACACACTGATGGGAAGCTATAAGACAGCCAAGTGCACAACCATCATACATATTAAGTGCTGTACTAGACTCAAAACACAACCTCTACAGGGCACACATTTACAAAGCTCAATAACGTATCACTCCTATTTGTTATTATTTTCTGCCTTTTTATTATTTACATTTCTTTTCTTTTGGTTTTTACACTCCATTAAGCTATTATTTGATAACAACTGTTGTTGAAATTTCTGAACTGAATAAATGGAGTGAAACTGGATTAAATGTAAAAAGAAAAAAAAAGTGATAAGCACGTCCAGCTTTGGACCAGTGATATATAAGCTGTGAGGATAATACAGTTTTTAAAAGAAATGACTGATGGAGTACACTATGTGCTTCAGTGTATTACAGATTACTTTGTGTAGTGGGATTCCCTAAGCTCACATACAAACAAACACATAGCTACTTTATCTGTTTATCCATGTATATAAATATTTGACTGAAAAGGCAACAGCTGAGTTCTTACTCAACCTAAGAATGGATTTAATGGGGAATAAAGTCAGAGCTTGTCAAAACTCCATAAAACCCTCACAGTTGAGATATCTAGCTAAACCAACCACTGAGAACATTGAACTCAAAATATTTAATCCAAGATGATATCGGAAGATACTGTTGTATAAAAATGTGTATAAGGGGAACGACTCATTTTGATTTCAAGTAAAAAACATTGTTTGACACCACAAAATCAACCTAAATGCATTAGATTTCTTTCAAACACACAC
>JAUMHR010000045.1:5174551-5185259 GCA_032361145.1 Enteromius fasciolatus
ACTTCAGTTCATAGAATGAGTAAAGGCAGGTGAGCGAATACTTTTGGTAATATAGTGTATATATATATATATATTTTTTTTTTCTAATTTGTTGCTTGCATTCTAATTAAAGAATCATACCACACAAATGATCAAGTATTCATTCAATTAATTTGCATTATATACTGTATAACACTGCATGTATAGTCAACATTAAGTGCTTCCTATCATACACTGTATGACATTTTTACCAAGAGTGACATATGCATGAACTGTCTGCTTTTGCGGCAACGTGACTAGATACTCCCTGTGAAGAAGTACAGAAAAAAACACCTGTGAAAAGTTGGAATATTTCTAATGATCTTATTAGACGTTCGGCATGGATCCGATCAATCAGGGGGTTATTAGTGCTAACTAAAGGAAGGCATGCACACCATTAGTCAACAGACATCATTTTCAGCTGTGCACTAAATGGACACGGGGGGAGATGGATCGCTGTGGGTTTGGTGCTACAGTGCAAACGTGTGTGTCTTCTGGAGGAGGGCATGCCAGATGGCTAATACGCCAAATCAGCAGGAATGTCACAGTGTAATCTTTGCCTGTCAACAACCGAAAACAAGACAGGAAACTTTGAAATGACAAACAATAATGTTTATCTAAGTTACAGCTAATGCGCCTTACAGCAATTCAGACTTTATGCTTCTTATTTGGGAAAGGAAAAGTTTTTGAACATTGTCATGAATGGATAAAACCTGAATGATATTTGCAAATATTTCCACTATTGCTTTGGTTGTGGTCTATAAGCAACCCAGGCTCATTGGAAATATGTCTCTCTACATACATATCTGCAACCTCGTAAATATCTATTTTTGTGCATGTTTCGCCACGGTTTCATGTCCAGACAGTGGCATTAAAATACATGTTTAATAAGTAACCATGGCAAGTTTGTATTAGTTTGATACAGATACATATTGCAGTGTTACAAATTGTGCAGAATGTTAACAATGTTTTAAAGAACTACTTGTGTGAAAATTAGCCTTTATTAATAAAAATTGTACTTGTAAATTATACTTTTCGCTTTTTTTCTTTTTTTTGCAGAAATGTATGAAAATGGACGTATTTTCAGTGAGCCTAGGTTGTCTATAAGACACTTAATATTCAGTAATATTATTGATTTGATGGTAGTGACACTATCAAATGATAAAAAAATTGTGAACTGAAATAACCTGAATAATAACTGAATTTGTTCATAATTCGATAATTTTGCAACACTGCCATCTGTTTTTATAGCAGAAATTGGTTTTGCCTCATTGTTTTAAGTTTGCTGTGAACAAACTGTGAATTAACTACGGCTTTTGCCTCAATAAACTCTTAAATTGCAGCTTATTTATAGTTAGTGAGGTAGTTGTTAAATTAAGTATTGGGTAGTATCAGGGATTCTAACTACTAACTACTAATAAACGCCAATATGTCAACAATAGGCATGCTAATAAGCAACTATTTAATATTGGGAATTGGCCTCTATGTTTCCTATAAGTGTTTCCGTTTGTATTACTGATTTTGCTACTTTCATGTTTAATACTATGAAGCTGCTTCGAAACAATATATATTGTATATTGTATATCTATCTATTGACGCATTTAAAAAAACTAGGTATAACTTGACTAAGTGAAAAAAATCACAATAGTTCAGTCTTTTATTTGCTTGCTGCTGTTTTATTAATAGTTACTTTACTCTACATATTCTCAGCTCAAAAAATAAGTTTATAGGTTTGAGCTTGTTATGACTGAACATAATTCAATCTCTCAGTAGACACTGCAATACGATGTCAGTTGAACTCTACACTTTATGTAAATTGGTTCAACCGAACCACAGAAAATAACTAATTTAAAAGATTCAATTGTAATGCTCCATATTTTAAAAATGCACAAAGCCTTAGAGCAGTTGAGCTCAGGATTCTTGACGGCAGTAGAAAGAAACACCACAGAAGAAGAATATATATCAGTAACAAAGGACATCAGAATAATTTGTTGGCAATATGGTAATTTACTCAAATGCTATCTTGTCAGGCGTGCTCCTAGTATTTCATTTCATTTCCTGCTTGGTGTCCAGGTGCACCATGCTATCATGTTGAGGAATAGCTCAACAACAGCACAAATGGCTTCTTCAAATAAAATATTTATACCTAGCATGCAATCAAGTCAGAGTCAGCGGTGGCAGCTGAAACAATACGAGCGCTTTTAATCCCCAGGGTGAAGATTTACGACGACTCCCATGTTTCTATCATGCAGAGCCATGTCAAGATTGAACTTGGACTGATGGAGAGGAAAGAGTGATGACATGGGAGGTACAAAAGAAACAAGTGAGATCAGAAGCACAGAGAGACCAAGGAGAGAGGGCAGCAGGTGAAATGTTTTCCAGTTGTTTCCCTAAGGCACCCATCCGGCCTCCGCGCTGATGGGATTAACGGACATCTGTGTTAATGTTAAGACACTCCCCCTCATGCAGCAGCCCAAGAAAAAAACATAGTCATGAATAAAAGATGAGCTCACATTATTCTAGCTGTACTTGAATTGACTGGAACAGATTTTCAATTTGCATTTTGCTAAGAAGCCTGTAAGCATCAGCCGCTCATTTGGCAGAAGCATATATTTTTGACAGTCTTGGTTTGAAGTGCATCAGGATCCTATTGTAGAAGAGTAAAAGCTGTGACTCGATATGTAAGATAACAAGGATTAAAGCAGCAGTTTAAAACAATATATTTATAAATATATTTGTTTGTATGTACAGTATATTAATACTGTAAATCACTACCAAATTAGGGTTTTAAAATGTATTTTAAAAAATTTATGTGTGTGTGTGTGTACTGCTCAGGATGTAGAATATGGAAAATATTTGGCTGAAGGCAAAATCTCATCACGTTTTAATTTTTTATAAGTAAAACGAATGTTGTAATGGTAATGATGGTAATTGACAGGTTCATGTGTTGAACAGCCGTTAATCTCCTGAAGAGTTTCCACTTTTGTGGGCCATATGCATCAGATGTTCAACCAGCGGTTCATGGGCGTCTGACAATAAATGTATGCTGACGCCTAGAAGCTCACATATCCTCCCAAAATAATAAAGAACATTCTCAAATAGATGTTATCTTTGCTTAAAGACCGCACAATAAAAACTGTATACAGTATGTGTACTTACATGTACTTACAGTACAGTGTACTTGCAGTGTACATATGCTTCGACTGAAGCGATGGGCACTTACAGCACAGCATGGAACGCAGTACTCTTTCCCGTGTCTTAGGGAACCTGGGTTAAGGAAGTAACCTATTCGTTCCCTGTCGACACTTCACTCGTACTGCGTCAAAAGCCGGGACGTACAGTCATATAAGCATACAGAGAAATAATAGAAATAATGCCCTGCTTAATGTATTCATATCGTCCTTAGCATTAAGGCGTGTAAGCCTCAGCTCGCGGCCTGGGCATGTGACGGTGATCAAGTATTTTCATAGAGAAGGGCTCGCGATTCTGAGCTCTCAGCCAGAGCTCTCAGCCAGAGCGCTTCAGCGATCTGGCAGGGAGCAAAGCATATTTTAACAGCTTGAGAGGCTGAGTTTGCGGTCGGGCGTTTGACAGCCGAACCCTTCGAGCTAGGAAATTTAACCCTTTAAGCAGAGAGGACCCTGGCATGTAATGCAGGAACGTCCAAGTTATAAAACCTGATGAATGTGGACGGCGAGGACCATTCCGCTAGACCACGCCCATGATGAGGCAATGCCCCTAGATGAATAAGCGTTTACTCCAATGGGGCAGTCCTGGCCCATAGAGGAGTAAGCTACCAAAAAAGCGTCTAAACCCATTTAGAGAGCTTTTGCTTCGAGACCGGTAGCCCTTAGGAGCGGAAACCAAAGCAGATGAAGAACTGGTCAGACCACCTAAAGGCAACTGACTGTTCAATGTAGGCTCTTAATGCCCTGACGGGGCAGAGAGGGTAAAAGTCATGGCCCACGTTCGGAGGTAGCGCTGATCGAGATACCACCTGCGCTCTAAACAGAGTGGAGAGCACCTCTGGTATATAACCGAGCCTTGGTTTCAGGATGACATTAGAGTCATTTGGCCCGAATTCCAGGCAGGCGGGGCTCCCAGACAGTGCTTGCAGGTCGCCTTTTCGCTGCCCCTTCCGCCTGAGAGAGAAAGTCTGTATCAGGGGAATAGGCCACGGTGCTGCTGTCAGCATTGAGTGCAGGTCTGCAATCCACAGCTGGTTCCACCATAGGGGGGGCGACCAGGAGGACTTTGTGATCTTCTGCCCTGATCCGGCTGATAACTTGAACAAGCAGCCTGGTCGGGGGAAAGGCATAGAGGAGAAGGCTGGGCCAGTCCTGGGCCACAAGCTGGGCAGCTAGTGTTGCTGTCTGAAGCGAAAAGATCCACTTCTGCTTTGGCGAACATTCTCCAGATCACTTGAATAGTTCGGGGGTGAAGAGTCCATTCATGAGGATGAATACTCTCTGTGACAGCATGTCCGCACCCTGGTTCAGTTTGCCGGGGATTTGGGATGCTTTTAGTGAGCGCAGATTGTGCTGGGCCCACTTGAAGAGGCGCGCAGACAGTCTTAATAGGTGCCTTGATGACAGATCCCCCTTGCGATTTGTGTATGACACCACAGTCATACTGTCTGAACGAACCAGGACATGAGTGTCCCTCAGTTGCGGCAGGAAAACGAGATAAGCGTGCCATACTGCCAGCATTTTCAGGTAGTTGATGTGCAAGCTGCTTTCTGCATCTGACCACAGGCCCGCGGCCGATGAGCTGGTGAGTCCCACCCCTTCTTGGAGGGTTCGCGACGGCACCCGTGCCTTTAACCAGTATTGCAGCAGCTGCATTTGTAAGAGGCCAAGCCATAACACTGATGAGTCTGTGGCCATTAGACTAATCATTCTCTGAAAAACTTTCAGGGGATGAAGTGTTGCGATCCTGAAGGAGGCTCAATGTGCTAAGGTCACGGCACGCTTTGTAAGATCACTTGACACTCTGATTTGCATTGAGTCTATTACAGTGCCCAGGAATTATTTGTTGGCTGGACATCAGCATGCTCTTGGCAAATTTCACCCTGAGTCCGAGATGGTCTAAATGGCAGAGGAGAATGCCTCTCTGGCTAGAACGAGCCAGTTGTTGAGATAATTTAGAACACGTATTCCCATCGGTCTCAGAGGGGAAAGCGCCCACGTCCATACACTTTGTAAAAGCTTGTGGTGCCAAGGAGAGACCAAAGGGCTGGACTGTGTAATAAAATGCTGTCCCCTTTAGTAGCAGTGCTTTCACTTCGGTTCGCAGCACATGAGCGGTGCGGCTCGCAACTGAATCGGTGACAGGGTGGCCGCCCTGCAAACAGGGGCTGACTGACATCTCCTTACTGAAAACCGCCCGCATAAACAATGAAGAGCTGTCTGTCCGTGCCTTTTTAAATCAAAGTGCTAAAACAGCGCGTTACATGGGCGCTTTTTTACAGATCCATTTATTGCAGGTATATTGTGCATCATACCCGGAACTTTGCAAGGTAGAAGAAAGAAATAGAGTAGTTTGCGGGGTGGTCCGGCCGTGGCGAGACTTTGAGTGTGGAACTTATGCTCTTGTGAGACCACTACCCTCTGCGTGGGGAGACAGTAATGTACGAGTTCATTCACGGTAAGAAAAGTTTTAGATCTTCCCCTGTTACAAGACTTTCTTTCTCGCCCGAATGCCGGCAGGGGAACTATTCAGCTGCAAGGGAATCGTCCAGCTGCAGTGGCGTATTTAACGGCGTAAGGCTTGCGTCAGGGACAGCAAAGATGCACATCACTGAAGGAGAAGAAATCTGAAGTTCTTAATAGGTTTGAGAAAAAACAGCATTTAATCTAAATATAAATATAAACTATATAAATATTATATATAATGTTTTAACTGTAACTTCTTATTGATGTAATGTTTCCTTGCAGAAAAATATTCATTAATTAAACTATTAATAGTCTCTGAAGATATCATAATGCACATGTGCTAAAAAAAAAACAAACCTTTTCAATATGAAATACAAATAGCAAAAAGGGACAGTTCCTCCTGATAAGACCAGGATTATAGCCCAAGGAGCCTTCTTGTACAAGTCAGCTGAGGACAATGAAAACTTTGGGCTAAATATGAGACCCATACTTAGCACAGATGGTTACAAGATCAAATGAGGCATGAAGGCTGGGTCCTGGACGTGTGCTTTCCATCAGAGTGTTCCCATGGAGACACTCTCAAAAGGGAGAGGCCTTTATCTTGATGTCAGAGCCAAGTATCAGATTCTACACTGATGAAATCTGGCCAGCACAACCTTCATCTGTTCACTGTAACAACTGCTACAAATCCCAGCATGTCCCTGGCATGCTCTACAATCACTCCAACATGAAGAGCTTTAAAAGCAACAAACAGTGCGTTTTGTTGGCCATGTCAAGTGATGGTTAAAATGGCATCAAACCATCAGCCAGAAATTGTGATAAAGAAACATAGTATTGGGGCACATTTATAGTGTTTTGATTGAAAATAACAAAAGCACATTTATGCCCTTAATCTAATATAAATTACACTTGGTTTGAGATTTTTCTTTTTTTAAAGAAGCAAAAAAAAAAATCTGCTTTTACTATCTTAAGTGCCCACCTCTATATGGTGTTTCAGAAATGGCTTCTTTAGTAACATGGAAATTAATACAGTAAATGGTGCGTGTAGCAGTATCTTGCGAATAATTTTGACATTCTGTAGATGAGTGCCTACATATAAACGCTGGTCATTATCTCTCTAAGGCGAGTGAAGCATTACGCTCTCTGATAACCACTTCGCTGATGTATCGCATCCTACAATCATGTCTAAGACAGGGAGGATGGCTGTGAGGAATATTCATGAAGCTTTTGGGGTCCTTTTTTATAGTCTGCAGTCATTCTAGGCATCTCATTGCTTTCATCAGATGGTCCATGGGGCCCCCGGGGAGTGAGAGGGAGAGGAAAAGGTCAGTGATCCTGGTGAGGGATTATCCGTAATGAGGGGTTTTAAAGGTTACCTGCATTAGATCAACAGCGTTCCACTTCTGTCTTGCACAGTTTAAAAAAGACAAGCATACATGAATTGAGTGCGACATTTTCTGTTTTCACTGTATGTTTCCTTTTCTTTACTGTTATGAGGTCTTCATACCAAAATAAAAAAATAAAAATAAGAACCTTTATTTTAAGTTAAGGAACATTTAAAATAAATAAATAAATAAAAACACATTTTTTGCAGGGGTGGTTGTTTCAGTTGAGCAGTCAGGGAGGCAGCAGAAAGAGCTTCTTGTTGGTTTTGTGTTGGAAGAGAAGAGCAAAGCTGAAATCCAGGCGATTTAGCTACCACTGCTGACCCACCAACAGGAGGGTGTTGCAATTTAGAGTCAAAATGCCCAAAGAGTGCTGTACACAAGGTGAATGTAAAAGAAACATCCCTTAGAAGCACTAAAGTAAAGTGAAATTCCCTTGGTGAAATTTTTATATACTGTATTATAAAGCAACAAAATAGTGTAAACGACCCTCTCTACTATGCAGTCCTAGAAGAGACAAGATCTCAGATTTAAAAGTTTTAATTAAGAGTGGCAAGAGAAAAAACCAACTATTCTTAATTATCCTGTAATATTAAGTACTCAAGAGAAACAGAAAAACTAACAAACCAGCCCCACACCCCAAAAAAACAGCATGCTTCCTGTTGAGTCTTTTATTCCCCTGCATTTATCAAAGGCATTTCATCAATTTTAAACAGGATAATCATTTTCATTAACATCTGTTAATTACTTTATAAAGTGCATAGCGAATCATTTCAAGCCAGAGAATGCGTACTCTCTCTCTCTCACACACACACACACACACTTTTAGAAGACATTATAGGTACGCTTTGGACAGGGTCTGAGCTGTGCTATTAGGACTCTATGTTTTAGTCCAGTCACCCTTAACAAAGCAGAGTTAATGGTTCATACAGCAAATTTCAGAACAAAGTAGCTACAGACTCCATCTGCTAAGTGCATACTTAAAATCACTCTCACAGTAGCAATCTCTCACTGCTCTCGCTGTTTCACTCCAGCAACCTCTGGGTCAAATGATTGCCACTTGAAGCATCAGCTAGATTTGTGTGGACCTTGTGTTTTTTTGAGTCCCCATTAACTTTGTAGAATACAACAGATGATTCTGTTTTGAATGGATGGGTGAATGGATAGATTCAATAAAAAACTCCAACACTGTGCATTGCTCATAGTTGCATCTGTAACAAATTATCCGCATGTTAAACATTATTTCAACCTAAATATTTTTAACTGGAAAATGAGAACAGATGGATGTCAGGGCAAAGTTCACTGTTTTGGAGAGCGTAGGTGAAAGAAACTTCATCTCCATTCATATGCTAACTTATTTCTAAGAAGGCATAGTCCGGGAGTTCATATCAATATATTTTTTTCTTTTTTCAATAAAAAAGTAATTATTGGGCAACAGTCCAAAGTGTAATTGCCTGCTCTTCACGCTGAGATAATATTCTTCATACACCGACCATACTTATCTTTATTTAAGGCTCTAGTCTAATACAGGAGAGATGATGGAAGGTTTTCCCTCTGACAGATCCATTAAGTATCTTCCATACATCCATCACAGAAGCTTAATCCATGTCAAGCTTCAGAGCCTCTTTCTTATTAAAGAATAATGATGTAGGTAGATTGTTGTTAGGAGGTTATTAGGATCCAGACTGTCTGCTTTTGTGAGACCTCGTACAGTATGTAGTGATGAAAAGACATCTTAAATATCTTTAATGTCCTGGAGTTCTGCGAATCTCTTCGAAAATGTCCTTTAACTAAAAGCAAAAATGGCCTAAAACTCTATTCAGTGTGATTGCAGCCAGACTCTTCTCACCATCTTTATCACCACATAAGCTGAATTTAGATCAAAGGCCGCTGGTTATGTGATTGTAATGCAGGCCTTTCCTCTCAGCTGCTGGGATAAAGGACCACCTGAGAACAGAGCTCTGGGCTAAAGCCATAGACAAGCATTCATTAGCTCACCTTTTGTGGGTTCAGACCCACCCGCTTCATTTTGCTTTGTGAAGAACCCCCTTGATTCCACAAGCTGCTTTAATGAAATCTCTAGGTATTATATATTTATAAATTACACTCATTATATTCCGAATGAAGCCAGTATCCGTATCTAACATCGCCATTCATTTTAGGTAGTAAATGTGGCCTTTACTTTGTGATCTTTTCCACTTTTCATATCAAACGAAATGTCTTCACACACAATCATAGTTTACTTTTTTACGACGACACAAATAATCTCAAAATAAACCTCATACATTAACAGAAATTATAACTGTAACCATGACTACACCGCTTCAGTATGACAACCTCTGTCGGCTGAAAGCCAGCAGTGAAAACACCAAAACGTACATAAAACACCAAAACGTGACGCAACACTTTGATGTGTGATTCATATAGCAGCAGGGCATAAACAAAGCAGTCTCTCTTTCTTGAGGGTCGATGTGAAGTCCAAAATTAGTCGCACACATTAAGCTACAGTGAAGTAGCACGAATCATAATTAGACTAATCTCCACAGGAACGATTTCTATCCGTGGCTTGTGTTAACAGCGCACAGGAAAGCAGAGGAAAAAACAAAACCAGGAATCGTGGACAATGTGGTGCTAAAGAGTCCCTGAGGGCCATATAATCCTCACTGCTAATCATTTGATTTTTTGCAATTATTGGGTTCCATCTATTGGATAATGGGAAGTGGACGGAGAAAAGCTGAGAAGCTGACATGAGCATTATTCACTACTGGCATTGGTAAATGGAGGACTATAAGGAGGGAAAAAAGCTTTGAAAGGGTCTGTCAGCAAAGGTCATTCCTACAGCTGGTATCTGAACCTTCAAACCGGCTGCAAGAATCCAGTCAAGCATTAAAACCAAACTCAGTCTCCCTCAAAAAAAAAAAAAAAAAAAAGTGATGAAGAAGTGGTGAAAATGAAAGTGGCGTGCAGAAAAGACTATCTCCAACATAGGTAGTCTCATTCCCTAACACCTACTTGATTTCCTCTCTTCTGTGCAATTAAAATGAGACTGCTTGCATTGGCAGCTCTCGTATGCTGGTACTCCTGAGCCGTGGCTTTGGAAAATTGCTGATTTTGGCAGCTCCCTCATGCAGAATTCTACCTGCTACTTTGATCCTGTCATGGTGAATGAGGGCAAGCAGTTGGAGGGTTGGCAGTTAAGCACTTTGCAAGAATAATATGGTAATGGGGATGATGGTGAGTGTATGCTTTTGATGAAAGGGAATTTGAACACAAAGTTCACCTTTCTACATTTCTAGGCACAAAAATGAAAAGAAAATGCAGGAAAAAATGTAATTTACACACTGAAGTACTGGAGATACATGGGAGGGAGATATAAAGAGAGATATTTGTTAAGGTCTTTTTTTTCTGAAGTCAAGTAGTATCTTGATCTGCAGCATTACAGATGTTATTAAAATGAACTGAATCAACAGCACATTTTTTTGAAAAGTCAAAACTATTCTCCAGATTCTGTTCATTCACATGACAAATGAGGAAAAATAACAATACTTAATGATTTGACACTGTGGCACTTTTTTTTGAATGTTTAAACATCATTTCGAGAGGATCGCTGAAACGAGTAATCATACACAGCTGATGGCCCTTTTCCTAATC
>JAUMHR010000045.1:5274875-5292439 GCA_032361145.1 Enteromius fasciolatus
CACGTGTCACGCGTCGTCACAACAGCTCGACAATTTAAACTTTCAGTAAGTGATCCGTTTATTTAGATTGTGTTAAATAAGTGTAATTTAATCACAATAAACAACCTTTTTTTCCTGATGTACATTTTTCGATTATGACATATCCTCTCCCGGAGCCTCATGGGACTATAGAATTAAGACATACTACTGACCTCACATACTGTTTTTCACGTACTATATAGTAGGGGAGTATGCGATTTCGGACGCAACACTGACTATACCTGGAGTAGAAACCATCCCCAACGTTTAGAGAAGGCTGAAGGAACACTTGGGCTCACTTGTATGGCAGAAGTGCAATGGGGTCAATGAATTATAAGGACGTCTGGGATTATGAAAAGGAGAAATCACTTTAAAATGTTGTTCAAAAGTGTTGTAGAAGTGTCTTAGTCTCTCTCACATACACATTTAGCATATATACTCCTAAAGAAAAATAGACATATAAAATGTAATGTTAAGTTCTTATAAATGTTTTTCTAAATGTTTTACAGTATACGCTAAAAATCTCTCTGGATTATTATTTATTAATAGTAAAAGGAATGTTTGAAAATGTAAACTGATAATGTATTTCCTGACACATGTATTACTGACACGCTAGTAAAAGATAGAAATAACTGACTTAAAATGATTATATTTAGTTGGTGAAAATACAAATGACCTATATGAATATGGACAGTATATATATATATAGATAATTTATTACAAATATATCAAATGTATTATTAGCATAACAGTTTTTTTTTTTAGGATTTTGTCATTTAGCAGACATTTTTATTCAAAGCAACTAACAAACAAGGACAATATAAGCAATCAAAATCAATAAAAGGGCAATGATATGCAAGGGCTATAACAAGTCTCAGTAGGCATAACATAGTACATGCAGCAAGGTATTCTTGAATTCTATAATAAATGCAAACAAACTAATAGAATAAAAAAAGAAAAGAACATGCTGGCGTTAGATGCCAATGAATATAAAAATAAATAAAAATGTCAATAGGCATATCTGTACAACTAACAACTATCAGGTTTATTGTTTGTGTACACACTACTGAGATCGCTTTGAAAGTAAACCACAGACTGTTAATTGTCAAAAAGTTTTAAATAAGTCAACACTGAAATTTTCCAGCTGCTTATTGATATTTAACTTTGCCTTCAACGAGTTTGTGTTTATTCAATTTAACAAATGGTTGTCACCCGCAAGTGTACTTCAAAACATGGAATCACAGTGAGCCCTCTGCTTTTCTCAAATGAAAGAGTAAGCTGATGACCTGGTGGGACGCAGGCGGACTGAGTGAACCAATCCCGCACAGATCCACACTGTGCAGGTAACACCATTTAAAACAGTAAAGAGATCAGGACACTTCAGTTTAGCAGTGGCTTATGTAATGCTGAACATAATGCGAGATCCAGTCACTCTCCAGAGGACAATGAGGGTTAAATCTGTAAAAGAATGTATTTTACTTGCAAAGCAGCACAGGCCAGCATGCTCAAATTGCTTGTTTTTTTGGTCTTAAGTTTCAATTCGAACTAGGGCAAGGTTACTTTAACTTAATCATGCATGCAGGATACTCAGGGAGTCAGGCTTCGAAAGCAAGTGGGCATGCAGGGGAGTCAGGCTTGTAGGAGATGTGAAAGTGTTAATGAGCCCCATCAGTGCTCTGTGTGAAGACGTTGTTTTCTCTGCCGTACAGGAACGAGTGGCTGTAACATTCATCTGCAGGTGAGAAAGCATTGCTGTGTGTCCCAGAAAAACAAGCAATGTCCCAGAAAAACAATGAGAATCAGCTCTGTCAGACACAGTTCTGCGCTAAGACCCCAGCAGCCACACAGACAGTGTGTTTAGCTCGCAAAATGTAGAGGATCTTAGAATTCAGGTTTAATATTTTACTTAATTTTTTTCTTTGTTTTACAAAGTAAGGCTTTCTGTCAATTAAAATGTTCACATTTCATAATATTCACATATGCTGATTAGATTACAGACAAAATTATTTATGATAATAAGAAAGATTTTTAATTAATTAAGCACCAATAAATAATAATAAATGAGCAGCAAATCAACGTTCAAGAATGATTTCTGAAGGACCATATAACACTGAAGACTGCTGAAAATTAAACTTTGGCATCGCAAAAAAAATATCATTTAATATATATATATATATATATATATATATATACATACAGATAGAGAGAGAAAAAAACACTTAGAGAAGCAGGAGATGCAATATAAATCAATGTCTTGCAATTTAAACGCTGGAGAAAACAACACTCTAAGACCTCATAGTGAACAGACAGAGATGCCTAAGAACATTCCAAAGAGAATTTAAAGAAATCTCCTTTTAAATGGTAAACTGAGCGATGACCAGATTCAACGCCTGAAGGTCTGGTAAACTCCAAGGGACCAGAGCCTCCACGAGAGAGAAGGACACCTCGTGACGAGTAACAGAACTTGAATAGATCTCTCATAAATAATGAATCTCAGAACCTAATGCAATTAACCCCAGACAGTTAATGTTCGGTGAAGATTGGAAACATCTGCTCAAGCGTTGAACTTTAACCTCACACACCATTGTCAATTCATAACGATAAACACGAGATCTGATTTACACGTGGGAAAGAGCCAGCTCTGCTCACTGAACTCCCGTGATCCGAGTTCACGGGGTCAAATCAGAAAGGCGCGGACTATCTCTGAGCTCATGGACAAAGGAGTGCTGGAATGTACTTGCAATGTCTTTGGAAGGAACAATAACTATTTATCGATATTAGAACCAAATATGTATGTCGTGTTTTTCATCTATGCACTGTGTATGTTGGTGTTTGTGATAGTGGGTTACCACGTAACTCCGTACATCACGTGAGCATGTTATTGGGTGAATGAAGTTTAATAGGTATCCTATGTATTAATTTAGTATGTAACAACTGTGCAGAATATGCTAAATCTCTTTTTACGAACTGGTCGTTGATATCTTTAATCAGGGAGAAGTTATAAAAGTTTATACCCAAGCTTTGAGACATGCCTTTACGTTCCTTGGTGTCACATGTGCAACAAAATATGTTGACCCAGGAACACGCCTAACTCAGCAAAATCAGGACGTGCAAACACCCTCCAGGGTGAGCATTTCCACACCTGTACAGACAACGCAAGACAAACACTAGAGCGAACAGCTGAGATCTGCTGCCTAGTTCACATTTCCAGTGATTTAGTGTAGCCATTTAACAAGCTCAATGAGAGAGAAACTAGTTATTCTGACAGAGCTGTAAATCACTCATGCAGCATCATGAAGACTCACTCTTAACTAAATGACTTATCTGAGATCAGTCAACTGCAAACTGAACCTCACAGCTCGCTAATCGTTTCATATTACACTTCACTGTGATTTTATATACTGTACAGTCTCTTATTAAGAAAACTAATTTCATTGTTGTCAGCCGTAACAGATTTTCTGAAAACATCCACACATGCTTAAACAAACATGCCACAAATAGCTGTAAGAAGGCAAACACATTCATTATTTTTGTTAATGTGTTTTCTCTTCAGTCATTTAATGTGAGGCTTTATTAGAAGTGGCAAACTTTTTTAGTAACACCTAGACTATCTAATTAGTATAAACTGTTAATCTTTTGCTTCAATGGTACTTGGCATGTATGGACTGCTATGATTGGTCTGAGTTCCTTTCCTCTTCAGAAGCTGGAGAAACATCAGATGATGTACTAGCATGCTACTTTTTCATTTTCAATAATAAGGTCAGGAATAACCTAATGGACCACTAAATTCACTCACCACATATTTTGCCGCTCAGAACTGCAAATTGGTGTAGCTATCTTACCATACTATTTTAGTGAATCATCTTAATTATGAACGCACAGTTTTTTTTGTGCAAACATTTTACAGTAAATGTCTTTTTACAGTACATTGTTATTCTTCTTGTTATTTCCAACAGATAACAAACCAGAAGCGTTACTTCTACAGGCTTACTTCTGTGTTTAAGAATAAAGTGGATGAACAGTGTAAATATTTTAATGGAACTATTAAGTCACCTTAAGGCTGTATGTTTTTGATCAAAAATATGGGGGAAAAAACATAAAAACCAAGAAATGACGATTAAGCAATTAATCGAATTTCAGGAGGAGCACGCACGAACGATCGCAGCTGCCACCAATCTCCTCATTACTGATAACCCCGCGAATCTCCTCTCCTCCGCCTTAAATACCGCTCACTCTCTATCCTCGGCTTCTGCGTTTTTTGCCTGTCCCCCGGACAGTTCGCCAAACAAGCTATTTTATCGCCGAGGTAGTGGGAACTATTGAAATAGTATTTTTATTTAATACATTGTAAAACATTTTTAGCAACCATTACTCCAGTCTTCAATGGCACATGATCCTTCAGAAATCATATATTGATTTGGCTCTCAATAAATATTGGTTTAATATTATTTTTTTTAATGGAAAAATAAACAAAGTTTAAACAGCATTTATGTGAAATAAAAATGTTTGGTGAGATTATAAATGTCTTTACTGTCAGTTTTTATCAATGTAATGCATGTAATTACTTTCAAATGCATTACTTTTACATATATATATATATATTTGAAGTAGTCTGTGAGATATGAAGGAATAAGTAAAGAATGTATGAACTGATCCTGGTATTCTCTATGTATCCCCACGCACACACACTTATTCTCATTGTTTTAATAATACTGTTGTACCATGAGTGCTGTGGAGAACAAAAGGACTTTATGAGGAAGAAGATTATAACTGCCAAGACTGCTTATGAACAAATTAAATGACAGAGTGATTTGCATGCATGTCTCTCAATCACACACACACACATTCACACAAAACCAAAAAAGCCAAATATGTAACAGTATGAGCTGAAGCAACTTAGTACAATAAGTTAACGCTGTTGAATGTTATGTTGAATTTGAATGTTATTTCCATTATTAAATTACACTTCATATGGTTAAATACAACAACACTCTCAAACACAAGCATATTTCTATACATGAAAATTATTTCTTCTAATGCCTTATAGCAATGCAATGCCACAATTGTTCCTTTGATATAATTGTTGATAACATTGTAGTTCTTGCTGCATTGCATAATTTTATCTGAAAGCATATTTTTTGTAAAATGATCCTTTATTTTAACAACGATCAGCATATTTTTAACATTAAATGACAGATTAAAAGATCATTTCTTTAAACTGAACATCATGGAAAATTTGAATGCTGTCAATTAATCAGGATTTTACTCTACTTCAGTGATATTTCAGTACTCATGTCTACACCTTTAAACTGCAAACATTACATCATACTGTATGACAGCAGGTACAAAGCATTACACCCTTTAAATTAAGAATATATCATCAAACGCGCAACAGTATTGTGCAACATTTAAATATCTATGACCATAATTATGACAGTATGTTAAACACCTGAGTGAATAATTAGGAGCGCCACAGTAACACGACTGCAGAACATTCTCCAGCAGTTGAAGGGAGTTGGTCCTTTTTATGTTTGTGTTAGCTAGGTCAGTTAAAAATAGCACTGCACACTGGTGGGACTAATGTCTGGGAATATGATGCAGAAAGGGACTGAATTAAATGTGTGTGTGTTGGTGTGAGAGGGAGAGAGAGAGTGTGAGTGAGCGCATACATCCATAGAAATCAAGCTGATGTTCACCCCATATCCACCTATTGCTCACTCAGTTCTGAAAAAAAAGTCTTCCTGAATGATAATGGCTCACACTGTGTTCCACAATTCCACTTCCTCTGCTCCTCTCTTCCTATTTCCTCCCTCTTTTCCCCAGTTCACATGGCTTCTTATTTCTTATTTCTTTCTCTAAATGCACCATCCATCCAAACGCAATCTGAAGGAGGGGGTTGCTTAGCAACTTCTTTCTACAAAGATAATTCTAAAACTCTCTCTCTTTCCCCCTTCCCCCATAAATCCAGATTTCATTTTTGGGTAATTTCCTTTCCTTATCTCGGTCTATTTCCCTCAACATCCCTTTCACATACAGTACTAACTTTCTAACTCCACAACCCCAATATTTCCCACCTAATCCTGAACTATTTCCATGCCTGTTTCGTTCTGAAACACCTCTTGATCCCTGGCTGTGTGCCTCTCCTTCCTGCTATCTCTCGTTTCACATTTTAAAAGCACAGCGGTGTGGAAATGTTGCCACAAGAAACTACAAACACAAACCAGCGCCCTGCTCCTCTGACCAACTCCTGAGTATTGCACTTAAAATGAATGTCAGTTGTTTGTACTACACAGGCATTGTTTGGGACCAGACTGTAAGAATAAAGCTACAGTGACAGTGCTGTATTTGTAAACTAAAACTATTACATTCGTTTTCAGTAAATGAAAAACAATCTGAGCTAAAAATGAAAGATAAACAATATCTTTTGTGTTCAGCAGAAGAAGTGGAGAGGGTAGGGAAAACAAATCAAAGCTAAACAGAAATAGAAATATTTGAAAATATGAAAACCACGCTAAGAACAGTAAGAAAAGAACTAAATAAAAATGTAAACTAAAATTTTAATTAAAAAAATATATTCATATACATACTAAGAAATACCTAGTAAAAAATCACTGGATTTTATAAATCTTTCTACCCTTTACTTATACCAATGACAGAAATAAGCGCTGTCAGAATGGCAAAACATTTATTATAATTGGTATAAAATGTGTCATTGCAACATTTAACACTATAGTTTTTCAATTTCGCCATTTGTCTCTGCATTAAAAAATAAGAGGTTTTGCCTTTTAAAGGTTGAATGCTTGTAATAGTTACAAAGCCGGGCTCCAGACAGGGGAAAAAAATGACCAGGGAGCAATTGGCTCTTAAAATAACGCATTTAGGAGCCAAATGACTTTTCTAGTAGCCAAATTACAGAGTAACTCAATAAAAAATGGCTGTTCAAAAGTGTTCCAATTCATTGAGTGCAGCTTGTTTACGTCAACGATAGTCACTGTTATTTTCTGTAATGAAGGGACATTTAGTATAAAGACTGGGACTATACTTCTAAAGTGAACTGCAGTGAAAATATTATGAAACAGAGGTTGAGTTCACCTAGAAAGAAAACTCTGTCCTTTTTTTTATCCTCATGTCGTTCCAAAACTATATTTTGGAACTACATTTATTTTTCTGTGGAACACAGAATATATTATACTATTATTATTATTATTACTATATATATACTATTTTTTTTGTCCAAAACAATGAAAGTCAACGGGAAAAAAACATGTTCCATAAAGGAAATAAAGTCATACAGGTTTGGAACAACCTGAGGGTGTGTAAATCACATAGTTTTCGTTTTTGGGTGAACTTTGTGTTTAATGATGTTTAGACAAAAACAAAATCAATGACTAGTAAATGATTTTGCGCAGTATATTAGCACTGCAGTGACCCTAGGATTGGTTGCCCTTGCAATGGTAAAGCAGAGAGGAAGTTTATCACAGAAATTAATAACTTTAGTGATGTCTATCCCAACACGGGATAATGATATATTTTCTGACAGCAGAGAGATGTTAATATCAGCTGCACTCGTGCGCGCACACACACACACAGGTTATTGTTTTGTTAAACTTTTTTTGTTCAACAATTTTAGAGAGCTAAGGGCACCCTCGCAGCAACCTTTCTGCTATCTGGATTAAATATTCAAGTGTGATCTCAAAGGCTCTCAGTCTGCATTGGAAAAGATTCATTCCTAGAGGCAGCGAGAAAGTGAAGACATTTGTTTTACTCAAGATCATTGTGTGTGTTTGCTTTTGTGAGTGGATCAATTGGCATACTGTATAATGTTGCAATCCATCATCCTTTACAGAACACACACACACACACTCCAGTTACACAAAAGCATTTATGATTAGTCATTAATTACCGTTTTCTGCTTGCCACTGTACAAGAAAGAGTGTGTGTCTGTGATGGCATGTGTGCATGTCTGAGTCCCATAAGGACTGAACTTGTCCTCTTCGCTGATTAACTGGGGAATTGTGGGTGATCTGGTGTCCTGTACCCATAATGAATTCAATTATGAATTAACACTGTGCACAATTAAACCCAAAACATTCAGCTGGCTGGCTCTGTGTGTGTGTGCATGCCTGTGAGTATGTGCATGTACTATCTGGGAGCCATGCCAAATACACCGTAAAGGCAATAAACAGACTGCACTTTATACAACAGAACTGAAGATCCAGTGGCCAATGATGAATGCAAATGAACAGCAAGCAACAAACACATGCACGCACACACATATACACAAAAGAGCCTCTATTACCACAGTTTATCATGACTCAAAGCAAACAATGCACTGGATTCATGGGTCGAATGGAAAGAAAAGATGTTCAAATTAAAACAGAATTCAATCTGATTTGTCTATAAGAACAAATGAGTTCTGTTGTAATCGTGATAAACAAAACATGTATGTACAGTATAGGGCCCTTTGATTTCAGCAATGTGGAGTCCAATCATAAAAATGGAAGGTCATGGAATTTGCCTAAATTTGGACAAAAAAAACCAAATGTATAGAATAATTGAATCAAATCGCAATATAGAGATGCAAGGCTCATTTCTGCAAAACTGAAAAATCGTTTCCTTTTTACACAAAGGTACATTTGCAGGTACATTCTTCATTAATAATGACAATTTTCACACAAACAATTTTAACATACTGCACGATTTGAAAAGTGATACTTTTGAACTTTGTCATCACATATACAGCTTCATACATGTATGTATGAGTTTTCCAGTTCAGTAGGTTTACTCAGTAGCTCGAGTGAAACTATGGTTAAACTAAACAACTCAAATTAGTGCAAGGAAATCAAAATAGCATGGCTGGATCAGCGAATCAGCGTATGTTTTCACATAACATTTGCAGTTTTTAACACTATCTGGTAGGATTAGGTTTGGGTTTGGTGTAGGGGATATTTCCAGTATGACAGAGCATTAAACTTTAGTGACACTCACTGGATATTTGAATTCTGAACAGCCACAACATTTCCTTCAAAGCAGCATCAAAAGAACAGTGCAATACGTGCAATGTACCAACGTAATAAAAATGTAGGTTACGTATTAAATGTTTGTTTTAGAGCCACTCGTTTCAATTTGAAACGGCTGCGAAATGTGCAGTAAGGTGCATAATTACGGGGTTGCAGAAATGTATAGGCATGTATTTCTAATGAGCCTGGTTTAAAAAAAAAAGAACAATAGATTTTTTTTATTTATTTTTTTAAATTAGAGATGCTTTTAATTATTTAAATTGAATGGAAATACAGAATTTGTTAAACTTAAACTTTAATAAATTGCTTCTAAACTGTGCAAGTTTCATGATTTGAATTAACTAGACATGCTTTTTGATGGATACTAATTTATTTAATCACTGAGAAAAGCATATAAATGGCACTATATATAGTACACCTTCATAAGTGTACAATCTACAGCATGTACAGAACACACTTAATCAGGTACCTTCATAAGATACTGCCATGTGAACAGTCTGAATTATCTGTGCCATGAATCCAACAAGCTGCTGCAGCACTCTGGTCCAGGGTGACATGATAGCATGACACATTGCTCCAGATGTCAGTTGTGAATCCGAGCTGTAAAATTGCCATTCCCCAACATCCCAGAAGTGCTCAAATAGACTGACATCTGGTCACTACGGGGTTCGCTGACAAACTTTGTCAGATTTTTTAAATTAGAGTATTAGCCCAGCAACAATACTCAGGTAGATTGTTGCATTTAAATAATGCTGAACTGCTGTTAAGCAGCCAAATATGCCAAACTAAATATATTCCACATCATTTCACCCCCAGCTTATACTGTCCAGTTGCAACCGTGCCCACTAGACTCATTTTCCTATTCTGAGTTGACAGGAGAAGCAGCCTGCTGCAGCTCATCTTCTTCGAGGTTTTGATGTGTGGTGTGTTCAGGGATGTTTTTTCTGTATGTCTATTGGGTGGTTATTTCAGTTACTGTTGCTTTCCTGTCAGTTTGAACCAGTTTGGCCATTCTCCTATGACCTCTCTCATAACAAGCCCTTTTCACCCACAGAACTGACACTAGCTACTTACTTTCTTTTTTGCTCGCAGTCATTTCTCTATGAGCTCTAGAGACTGCTGTGAACAAAGATATCAGCAATATAAAACTTCTAAGTGTCAATTTACAGTATATTTCTGGCTACTTGCTGCTGTTACATAGCAGTAGTTAAATAATTTACAGTATTACAACAAAAAGGCCTCTATACAGTATATAGCAACAGGAGCTGGAAATGTACGATGCGGCAGTGTGTGCTGAGTTGCAGTGATTATCATTTTCTGCATTACAATAAGCAGATAGGTATTTACACTATATTCTGTTGCATTATTTTTAGCTTGCTCTGCTGTGTCAATAAATTATGCAGATTTATAAAAAAAAATACATTCTGGCTCATTATGCTATAATATCACTTTAATATACTGGTACTATATCATATTTTTTCATGTGAGTGAATTATTAAAACCCCATTTTATTAATCAACTGTGTTTTATAACAAGTATTTTACAGAAATACTGCATTAAATCAAAAGAACAAACCTGTTAATTGGTTGCCTTACCATATATGATAAAAAAATGTAAGTTAAAAACCATGAATTACCATAAAATTAACAGTAAAAAGAAACTTTCAGCAAAAGGATGACACATTGCATCATTTACACTAAGTGAAAACAGCAGTGACAATGGCATTTTCTTTGCGATATGCTATTTACAGTAAATGCAATAATAGCAGTTTTGTCTTTGCAAGAAGAGTAAAAGGTTAGATGTTACCATTTTTTATAATGTACTACAATACTAGGGTAATAATGTCTACTATATTTGCACCTCAGTGTTGTAGTACCTTACATATTCCTTTATTTTCACTTTTTTTAATATTTTTGAAAAGAGAGAAGACTTATACAGAAGTTTGGCAAAAGATGAATTCAAACTTAAGCCACCGCCTTACGGCCTAATTTCTTAAAATCACCAAAAGATAAATAAATTAATAAAAAACAGATCTAATTAGAACATGTAAAAGTGCTACTATTAGCTGTTTTCAAATTGTGAATTTTGCTCAACTGTATAAAAAACAGACCAAAATGACTCATAATGATTCACGACTAATTTGCAAAGCAAATCCACATAAGGTCATTGCAATGTTGCTTTTTTAAAAAAGGTAATTTGATACAAATGCAAATAGGCTGAAGTGAAAAGACTGATCAAAGAAGAGAAGTATTAAAACTGAACAGAAAGGCATTCTCTCCCGCAGTCATCAACATGCGCTCCATACACCAGCACAAGGACATCAATCATATACAATTCTACACCTAGAAATCATGTTAAACCATCAAATCAAGCTTTGGCGGGAGAACGATTCATTTTGGCAGCCACCAAAGTCATTTCAATGCAGGAAAAACCTCACCGTTAAATTGTGTAAAACATACATAAACCAGAGAATAAAATGTGACATCAACTGGGCATCTTGACCGCATGCAAAAAAGAAAGAAAGAAAAAAAGACCCAGGCACAAAAGAGTCAGTTTTGTAAATCCAGTGTCTGTTTCTCTGTTTCAGAGAGTTTTTGAAATGCCGCTCAAGTGTCTCGTCATCTCAAGAGAGATGAGAGGCAAACACAGTTATGTAAGTCTCCCTGAGGGATGTATGCGTGCTGAAGCTTCATAAGCCTTTACGTGAGAGAAAGAAAGAGAGAGAGAAAATATTCAGATGCGAGTGAGCTGTGGATGAGGGTGATATGCCTCCTTTCATCAGACGTCTTCCATCCCAAAAACCCCTTCCTTTCGCAGTTAAGTTCCTCACACCAAGGAAACATCAAAATTAATGTTCCCTAAACCTGACTTTCATGTCTGCTGCAAATTTTTTGATCTATGTTTGGAAAACTAAAGAGTTCTCTCACAGAAATTGAGAACTGCTTCAACAACAACTTTACACTTGCTGGGGGAAAAAAAAATGACCCACTCTCGCAAAGACAGGCACATTATGATGATTTATGAACATATCGTGCATTTATCCTCAGTGATATGGAAGTATGAATGGAAACTATACATTTCTGTGGTACAGCAAATCTCATTTGTGGAGTAACAGAATTTGTTATATACAGGAAAATATGTCAAAAGGTCAAGGTCTTGCCTGGGGCAAAGCATCGTGGGACCTAAAAAAGAGCTTGAATATATGCCAACACATTTCTGTATAGTTTGACTGCAGTAGCCATCACGAGGTTATGAACTGCAAGGAGGAAAGAAAATAAGATGTCCAAAAAGACAGAGAGCAGTTTGTATGAATTCATACTAAAAAGGAGAGAGAGGATAAAAATGCATTCATGATAAGAAAAAAAACATGAATCATTAAAAAAGAAGACATAATCAAAAAGTAATAGAGATTGAGACAAGATAAAATAGAAATATTCTCTCATTTATAGCCTCCCAGCTCCTTCTCCTGATGTTTTATCATTCTGAGAGTCTCTCAGACTGACAACAAACAAAAACTCAATTAAGAACTATGACCTTCAGGCCATGTCTGTTGCTAAGGTGATAACTGGCGAGGCCCCTGGGAAATGTAGTTCTAGTGTCAGCATCCTTTGGCGCTTTTTCATTACAGGCGGGCCAAATCTGATTTATCGGCCTGGCACTGGCTCTGGAGTCCACTGCTTGTTTGTGCTGCTGTATCATGTGTATTCATGAGTTTAGAAAAGCAATTATCTCTCGGCAACTTTGGGTTATATTAGTTTCGACACCCGCCAGCAACAATACGTGAGTGTGTGAGATTCTACTGTATGTATATGCATTTGGATTATTGAGTAATAATAAGAATGTTGAGTCTATGATGGTTGTAATGAAATGTCTATGACGGTTCAATATTGTGATGAAAGAAAGCTCATTTATATTCATTATAAACCTCTGGAATATTACAAATGCCTGAGACTCCACATACATACTAATTGCAATTACTAAATCAAACACTACTCCTATCTCTAATATGTCCTGCATTTTAAGTAAAGTAAAGTAAATAAGTTAAATAAATAGGTAAATAAATAGGTATATATATATATATAAATAAATATTTAACCGTATTTAAACCTGGTAATGAAAAAGAATTATTTTAAAAAATCGGTTAGATACATCAACTTCATTATGTAAAATAGTATAATTTTAACACTAAATAAATATTCAACCAAACTTATTTAAAAGGGGGGATAATAAAAATACATTTGAAAAAGTGTAAACTTCATTAAATTTTTTGTTAAAACCCATCAAATTCCTCATCTTTATTCAGTACGTTGTTTTCATAAATTTAATTGTAATTACCAAACCAAACCCTACTCTTATCTCTTAAAAACTGTTCTAGATTTTAGTAATTAAAACAAACAAGCAAACCAAAAAATAAATAATTCTCATTTAAGCCTGGTATTTAAAAAGAAACATAGCATAAAGTGATATATTTCAGAGTGTGCACTGTTTCTAGGTCACTAATGAAATATGTAAATTTGTGACAGATCGTGTTGCACAGACTGTCAGATCTTCCTCGACTGAATCTCTAAATGCTTTTTGGATCATCTCAGTTCGTGAGAACATGATCATTAGGTTTGAGTGCTGCTGTCATTATTGAAAAGTTGTATTAAGCTAGAAAAATGCAAAATATGACTAGGGTTGGTTTTGTGAGGGGAAATAAAGGACAAATATATACATTTTGATGTATTGTAGATATTACAAAGTGGAACAAATGCACAAGAAAGAAATCACACACTCTTTGGTGTGTGTGTTTGTGAGAAAGAGAGAAGGAAAGAGAGCTCTATCAATCAATGTTCAGATGCTGTCTGCTCCAGATACGTACAGTAGCAGGTGATTTATGCAATGTGCACACAGGAGTAATATCAGATAAATCAGATATTGTGTGAGTAAGCACACAGAGAGAGAGAGAGAATGGATGGTAATGAGCCTGTGTGGATGGTGTCAGACTGTGATCGACAGGGCCACGGTGCCAGAGAATGGAAATGGATGCATTAGGCTCACACATACCCGCACACCAAATGCTAATGCAGAAAAACATAACTCCAAACATGAAGTATATTGCCTTCTTCTGATCTTATTTCCACAATGTGAATGTCTTCTTGTAGATGTCATGCGGAAAGATGCACCTCATAAACATACATACGATCCTGGCTATCATCATGCAAGCTTTTCTCACTCCCATCCACTTCTACAGGACCACCGTCGGAGGAGTGATCACTTCTTCTGTCATTGTCTGGATCGTCTGGCTCAGCTAATGAAAGAAAGCTCTATAGTGCATTATCAGGTGTAGTGAAAAAGTAATTGGCTGCAGACTTCCATCTCAGGCTGAGCATCCAGGACACTGAAGATTATTACCGCTGGACACTACTTGCTCCGAAATCTACTCTGATGAACATTTCAAGCAAATCCAAATCAAGACCTGCTCAGATTCCCAATGATGTGTGCCTGCTGAGCCAAGCTGTGCACATCTACACACAAACAATCTAGCATTTAGATACTCTCACTACTTTTAAGAAATAGTGATTCATAATTATAATGCAACTGTTTTTAACTGGGTCCAATGTAAAAAAAAAAAAGGGTTGCAATCTGGTCTAAAGGTTAGGAAACACATGTAAAAGAATGCTAAATGAACAACCTAATGAAAATTTGTAGACTGTGTTAAATATAAGTTCATTTGCAATTAGAATAAACATGATTTGTGCTGACCGCAATGAATTATTGGCTGCTAAGAGCAAAAAAAAACTACTCGTTAAACCTTTTAGTGACTTTTAGTAAGGTCGTGTCAAATTAGAGATAGATAGATGGACAGATAAATACTTTTTATTTAACTAAGTAATAATAAATACATGCATACAAATGAAATGCTAATTTTATTTATGCATATGTTTTATTGAACTAAACTTAATCAGCATAAATAACTTTTATTTTATTTATAACTTAACCAGCCCCACTTGTCCCACAAACTGTAGCTTAATAAACCAACAGACAACCACTAGATTGTTAGAATGTGTCAGTGAAGAGTAAGAGAATGATTGGAGCATACAGCATATGAGCATCTAAAACAGGCCCATCTGAAGAAACATGTGGCTACGAACAAACATAAACACACGAGCCTGTCAGATAACAGCGGCAGGCGCTGATGTTGTTTCATTGCATACTTCCAGAGCGTCCGTCTCATTCAGCCGTCTGAAGCGCACTCGCACATCCAGAGGCAGACGCAGCATCTTTCCACTCGAATATTCACAGTGCATCTCTGAGAGGTTCAGCTCTAATGACAGTTCATTTCCCTCACGAAGGAGGAGGAATCTTCAATCCCGTTTCATCTCAGCTTACTAAGTCTCCCATCAAATTCAAAAAGTGAGAATGCAAGAAACAACTGAACAGGTGGCAGATGAGAGGGAATATATCTAAACAAAATGCAGTAAACAAAAGCATAGGATGTGTCTGCTTGTGTTCTGTTAGTTTCTATGTTACTCAGAGGTAAAAATCATTAGGTTTGTTTGCGATATTTGGAGTTATTTTGAGGGAAAAGTGTGAAGATCGCACTGTGAAACTGTAAAAATACAAAGTGATACAGTGAATCAGTTTGGCACACGTAATGTCACACACACACATTAACAAACAGATGGGAGAATGCACACACAGTTATTTTGCTGCGGGGCAGAAAGCCAAGCTGACAACAGCAAAATATGCCCAGCGGGCCTACTGACACTGTAAGAACCGAAACCACACATGCATCAGCCAGAGACACACATATACACAAACACAACTCTATCAGTCCCAGACACATCTCCACACTGACTTATCTGAGCACTACATCTCATCGGTCAAACAATCAGTCAGTTATTTTTAGACTGATCAAAGCGTGTCTGTCTTTACCTGCCTGTCTCTTCTCACACTTCTGCCCACAATCAGTGAAGAAGTATTCAGACCCCCCTTTGTTATATTGCTCTAACAAATGATAGAGCAAACAACAGAACGATTATAGATAGCCAGATAGACAGACAGATAGATAGATCTCTTGTAAAGGACTAATAAGAGGTGTTGAGATCTCAGGCTGATTGTTCTGATCTGTGTGTCATTCAGAGACAGAGACTGATGGTGCACTATACGGCGCTGTAATGAACAACATTATTTAGAAGAAATGGAGTGGGATCTACTGCACACTGCAGACCCGTGGAGAGGCTCTTCACATGAGCCAAAGAAATGACTTTACTAACCCTAACAAAGTAATTCCCAAACAACAGCAATCTCAAAACAGCCACAACAGCAGGAGTCCCTCCCAGAAAAAAGAGAAAAGAGTTTTAAGGCAGTTTTCATACAGGCTTCCAGTCTTTTATGTACGTATGTATGTTTTCCAGATATTCAGCTTTAAAACAGATTACATCACCACACTCAGAATCAGCTGAAAATAAAGGGTGTGGTGATCCGTCTTTAAAAACTGGAAGATCTGTGAGTGAATGTAGTTTTGTTTAGTGTAGTCTGAATTTAAAGCCAGCAGTCTCCATCAGCCATCTCACAGTACACCAATTATGCAAACCACCCCAATTATCTTCCACATTCAGTTGCTTTTTTCCATTTTCTTTCACTTGCCATTTCATCTTTTCTCTTTTCCCATTTCCTGCCATCTTTCATACTTGCTACATTTGCTACTCTCATTTTCGAGCTTCATTCCTTTACATGCCTACAGTATGTGTGCGCTCTCGCTTCTGTTGCCTTTTAGTGCATTCATTCCTTCTCTGACTCTCCATTTTTCTTCTGAATCTCCCCTCTCCTACAGCCTTCTCTTCCATTATTTATATGAAACAGCCACAGACATTGTCTCTAATCAGCATTTGCAGGACAAACCTGTTTGATATTCTGCCATACTAAACTTATTTTATACTCCAGTCCTGTCTCTTTCCTCTATTCCCCCACACTGTATAAAAAAAGCCATTATATTTCATCCAGTATACAGGGCTTTCTTTAGTTAGAGAAACTAAAGGTGTCTTTACCCAGACAAGTTAAGGTTGCTTTAAGGAGGATCTCTCTACTGAACATTCTGGAAAAGGACACAATGCAGCATATACGTCGTATCCCCACATTGTTTCAAATATTAAAATGTGTCGTTTTGTATGCACAGGCTTAAGTTCAACGTCAACTGATGATGAGATTTCAGATGTCTGAATCTAATTACCATACAGACAAAAAAAGAACAAACTGATGTTGATAAGTTAACAGTAACTTTAAAAATGCTGCAACTGTACATTAAATTTAATAATGTTTTGAGACAAATCAGCATATTAGAAGATTGTAGTAATGACCTAAAAATCAACTTTCATTTTTTCATTAAAAAATATTTTATTGTGTTTTGAGATGTTAATGTTAATAACGAAGATATTACATTACTTAATGGTAATGTAAAATGACAAGAATTAAACTTCATTTATTAAATGCAGAGACGGTCTCTGTAGTCAAGACGACGATAATCACTGGAAATCAGGTGTC
>JAUMHR010000045.1:5292539-5322289 GCA_032361145.1 Enteromius fasciolatus
AGGCTAAACGAAACACTTCTAGCTTTGTTTTCCTCCAGCTACGCTCCATTTTCCGGGCTGCTCTCTTTAGGGTGCGAATGTGCTCATTATACCACGGTTTGTATACCGTGGTTTGTATACATTATACCATATGTCTGTATACAAACTCCAGGACACCTCAGCCAGATGTAGAGAGAATCTCCCTCCCTATTAAACTTTCTCTAAAACAGACACATACTGCTATAGGAAATGACTTTCCTATAGACTTTCCTATCATGCATGTCCCCAGGTCATTTTGTGTCGTATACTGTTTATGCATGCTTATAATCACTAATTAATATCCCCTTACTTGTACCATGTTTGGTCTCGATCAGTTTGTCTTCAGGTGATCTAACTGATAGTGTATACTATACGTCGATACCTATGCAGCATATTAGTGTTCTAAGGATTTTTAATAGTTTGCTCCTCTGCAACCCTTTTTGCGCCTTCCAGTCTTGACTTTCCATTCAATCAAAAAGATCCTCAGTTTTCAGTTGATGTCTCTCTTAGCTTTTTCACTTTCCACCTGGAAAGAAACTCTCAATCACCATCTAGTCAGAACATCTTTGGAATTCATCCCTCTTCAAACCTGGAAAGAACATGATCACAAGTCCAAAACCTTGAAACTTTTCATCCAAGACTCCAAGAGCACTCATCAATGACGAAGACAATGCAAGTATCATACATTTAACTAAATGAAACAGAGATTTAGTATAAGCTATAAACAGTGCTGATGATTTACTCGGGTAGTAAACGGACTCTTTTCATAGTTTCATTCTCTGATTTTCTTCATCCATTCAATCATTTGTCCTTTTCACCAGGTATGAGCGATTGTATGTCTGTTTTAGTGTTTAGTTAATAAAACTCTTGTGCACATGAGTTTCTGACTCTGCCTTGCATATTAATGTCCCTTTCTGATTCCGATCCTTGTTACATGCTCTAATGATTTAATACTGTATGAGGGTGTTTTTTCAGTGGCCATAAAAATATCCTTTCCTAGAGTTGATATGAAATTACACTGAATATTTGCTGAACAAACTTAAAGATTAGTTTATGTAAATTTAATTCTGCTGCAGTTACTACTTGCAGCTGATATAAATAACTGTATCTAATCATAATTAACTGTATTGTTTATATACATTTCCCAACTAATTTGCTATGTAAAATAAACACACAACATCCTACAATAGCAAAAACAATATTCCAAACCTTAGATACAGTACTAAAACCTCTGCTTCTGCAATGATATCAGTTCAAAAACAATATCAATAACAAAAATATATCTCAGCTGATAATCAAGTGAATAATTTATATAAAGCTGATTTATGATGGGTAAATTGGGCGAACCACAGCTGTTTACAGTCTGGCTTAGACTCAGTGGCAGGGGTTATTTTTTTCTATTACAGTTACACTTATACGGTAAAAGGAGGACTTCGAGGACTGATGTTTTTGGAAACAGAAACAGAAAAAAACACTGTAATGTCTGGACGAGGAAGAGTAAGAGCAAGGGGCCCAGTGAGAGGAGCAGGAGCAGTGGGAGGAGCAGGAGTAGTGGGAGGAGCAGGGCCAGGGAGAAGAGCAAGCTCAAGGAGAGGGCAAGGTAGAGGTGTAAGAATGCAGTAGTCAGTGATGAAATTTGTGCCACTATCACGGACCATGTAATCAACCACGGTCTTTCACTAAGAGAGGCTGGTGAAAGAGTGCAGCCCAATTTGAGGCGGTCAGCAGTTGCCTCCATTATACGCATCTTTCAACAAACCAACAGGTAAATACCGCACTTTACATGGATTGTTTCTATTCTCGCTTGACATGTCAATATGGTCATACAATAAAGCATATGTTGAATATTTTGTCCCTCTAAAGAATGCAACGTCTTCCAGATTCTGGGGGAAGAGGAAAGCTCCTCAGTAATGACCAAGAGCTTGCCATTGTAGAAATAATGCAATACAACTGCATTAAATTCAAACTAGAATTGTGGCAGACAATGGATTTGACAATATCGATAGCATCAGCCTCAAAAAAAAAAAAAAAAAATTTATAAAAACGTTTGGTGCAGTTTGGTTTGTTAAATAGCCTATAGGTTTTTGTTTTTTAAAAGTAAAGTCCAAGCGGCCAGCAGCAGAAAAGCTGATGCTTTTTCAAATCATCACGACTTGCCTAAAATAAAATCAATGTAGCCTACATACTAAAATAATTCAAACATATAAAAATGTTTTAACGTTAAACCTCACTATAATAATAAAAGTGCGCTATAGCATATCCGCATGTGTTCAGAGACTGGAAGCTAGCTCTAGAGTCTCAGGGCAGTTCGTGATTTAGTCACGTAATTTAATTTAATCTATTTATTCGAGACAGGGACACATTTATTTCATTATTTTCATAAGTCCAGCAAACTATGCATTTAAACTGGATGCATCTTAGTTTAAAAAAACAAGCTGGACTTAAGAAAATAATGAAATAAACCTGTCCCTGCCACGAATAAATACCGTGAGACTGGGTTGCGGAGGCACCAGCGCAATCACTTTTATTCTTTCAGTGGAAACAAAACAGCCTTCTTTGTCATTTTTTCTGATTAAGGTAAGATACATCATTCAGAACTGTAAAGGGTCTTATATGTGTGAAATATCAACAAAAACCTGATTTCCTGCCTTTGCTTCTTGAACAGGAGAAAAAATTACCGAAAAGACATGATAAATGTAAAGCTTTAAGTGAACAAAACAAATTGAAAACAAAAACCCCTTATTTATAATAGTAATCTATTAATATTACTTCTAAATTGCATATGGGGAGATTGTCATATTCATCTTTGCAACACGAACTCCTGGAAAAAAGAACTATTACTAATTATTTTACATATCTGATTTCCCCGGACACATTTAGAATGACATGAAATGAGAAACGTTTTCGGATAAGAAAGCATCGCATTTTTGGGGAAACTCAGAAACACAACTCGCTACTTTGACTCTTCTCCAGAAACAGAGACAGCAGCATAGACAATTGCTGCTGGAACAGCATGGAATATAAATATAAAAGTGTTTTTCATTAGATGTCAAATAAACGTAAGCAGCGGATAGTGGTTACGTAACGCATCTGCGCTCTTTCTGAATCCATAATTTGCCCTATGCAGTGGAGTATGTGATTATGGCAGTAGACAATTAACCACAATTCTTAGCTAATAATAAGAATATGGAAATAGCATGTAAACGGGAGTGAAAAACTTGCTCTTGACATTTAAACATCATAACGCGGTTAAGTCCTTAATCTGATTATTGAAAATAATCGAATTATTCGCGCGCATGTAAACGTAGTCATTGTCGTCACAATGCTGTCTGATTATCTCTTATTCGGCGAGAAAAATGTTTTAACAAAGCCAACCGGTTGTGCGTTTCCCAGCAGCACTGGCCTATTCATGAAGGCAATCACTGGCTGTTTCTCAACAAATATTGAACGAATCGGCTGTTTTGAATCAATCTTTTTAACCAATAAGTCAATGGATCACTCATTTAGAAGGGCATTTACTGCCACCTAAAGGCGACTTTATTTATCATGACAATAACTAAAGTTCTTTCCCCAAAAACACAGTGAAAAATATGGTAATTATCACTCTAAAAATAATAATTAATAAATCAATGAAAAATGTACATTATCTATCAATATTGCACACCCCTAAAATAACCATAATCTTAAGTGTTCTAGATTTTTGTAACTTATATTGTAGATTGTATGGTTAATATTACTGTAATTGTGAACAAGGATTTCAAAGGTGTCAGCAGGCTTTAACAAAAAATAATTCGGCCCGCACAAGGGGACATTTTCTCTGATCCGGCCCTCAACCTAAAATGAGTTTGACACCCCTGCTGTAAGCGATACGTTAAAAAATTTTATGTTCGATCATACCGTGTTTCTACGGTACCTCATGTAGTAAACAGTAAAGAAAAAAAATAGCTTTTTATTGGAATGCTTTTGAATGTGAACATTACTGTACATGTGGACGTACAAACCGGTGGATTGCATGCTTTTCATGCAAATACCTGTAAAAATGAAACATAAAAGTCTACTTTGATTGACTGCATGTACCTTGTGAAGTGAAAACAAATGTTATTCTTTGACAGAATCATTTCATTTTGAGTCAGATTTAAGTTAGTGTGTGCAGAGAAAGATGTCTTCTATTATGATATGAAGAGTTGGTAAATATTTAACAAAATGTATTTTTAAGAAGAAAATGATCCATTTGGCCAATTGTGTTTTGTAGTTGTGAGTCTGTGTTAAGAGTTTAGAAAAAGTATCTGAAGTATGGGTAAGAGCTTGAAAAAACCCGAAAATCTCATTGTGCTTCATGTTGGCTTTTCTCAATGTCTTTCTAGCAACACAATCACAACTCCTTTACCCTTTTCTCTTGCTTCTCCTTTGACGTGTATAATCAGTGTTGGTGTGTTGCTGCCTTAGGTTTCAATCAGTGGGAGGTTGTTTAGCATTTGCACGCTCTGCTGAAGGGCGAACACACACACGGATGCAAATATAGGCCTTCTGCATCTTGACAGAGCTAACTAAGATTAATGGTGTGGCCGGTCCTGATTAACTGTGTGTATCTGTGTGTATACGGGCGCACTTGTGTGTATGTGAATACCTCTGATCCACACAGCTGTGCTCACACACTCCGATGTGTCTTACTCCAAGGAGGCACATACAGAGTGCCTTTGCTTAGCTGAGTAGTCGCAGCGTGATCTTCTAGAGAGCCGAGGGGCAGGAAGGGCAAGTCATTAAGGATGTGCAACAGCTCTAAACCTGCTATCCGCCCACTCTCCCGACAGACAGCTCATTAACGAGGGGCGTGTGTGTGTGCGGGCGGAAGAGAGCTCATTAACAGGGCGCTGTCCGTAAGATCATTAAAATCAAACTCTCTCAGCAGGTGGCCAGTCAGTGCCAAGACCCCTGATTATCACCTGCTAGAGGAGCTCTGCTGTGAGCTGTCAAACAGTCAGGAAGATCTGGCAACCGAGGACCTTGCTGCTCCCCTCATCAGCCTGATACATATAAGCATGCCCCTAGCACAGCAGAAAACCAATCGCCGCGCCAGTGTGTGTGTTTGCTGTCATTATTAACTGCATTAGGCCTAATATGTCTTTTGTGTGAGTGCTGGGGTTCACATTCATCAGGCAGGTTCACCACAAACTTAAAAAACATATTTTAACGTACATACAAATGGGGAGACACAAGCTGAGGGGAGAAAGACAGTCTGTTGTAAACCGTGCTGATCCTAGACTTCTAGGGGCCCTTTGTAAAACTGTATCAGGGTAGGAGGTTTTAAGTCCATGTTCACTCCTTCTCGAATCACACTCACAGTAAATGCTTGTGTGTCTCTTCCGTGGCTTGGCACGAATACCCCTAGTTTTTTTGTCACATGCAAGAGACTATATGATATTCAGTTACACGTCTTTACATGACTGATTTTTATGTAGAAAGGGTGACCACGTTAAAATAAACAAACATACATGTTGTCAAATTTAAAAAACGACCCCTGGTGTTTCGGGGGCCCTATGCAGCTTGCATACTTTGCATATATAGCAAGGATTGGCTCTAGTTCTAAAGCCTACTGAGCTGCCATGCAATCTACATAGAAAGCATCTTATCTTACTGTAAGTCAAGCATGCAATGAACAAGGTTTGTAGAAGGATTCAAGGAACACTGTTAAGAATAAAACTCTTTTTATCTTTTTCTTTTCCAACTAAGTTGAAATAATTTGGAAACACTAAGGGCTCAGTAGTTAACTTTGGTCAATATATGATATTTAAACTGTTTTTTATACATTTATTAATTTTTAGGGATCCACAATAATAGATTTTTGCCGATATCCGATATGCCAATATTTTTTGACTCATTAAATCCGATACAGATTTTTTTGGAAACACCACCAAGTCTCTCCTTGCAGAATTTATAAGGAAAAAAAAAATTTATTTTAGTTTTTAACAAAAACTTATTTATTAGAATTAAATAAACAATAATAAAAGTTTGGGAAATAACAATAAATAAACTATATAGCAGTAACCTATATATTTAGCATATATTTTACTTTTAATTTAATTAAAAGTAGGCCAACAGCACCCCGTACAGATTAAAACTGCTTACCGAATGGGCGTTAGGACCCGGGGGAGGCTGTTATTACTCACTGAACACATACATCATCCTGTATGTGCTTTCACATATTAAATGCGGTGATCCAAAACAGTCAGTCTAATCCTCATTCAGACAAAACTTTGCTTCAAGATTGAGCCACAATGCTGACATGATCTAATCACTAACACATCCTGAGCACATGTGAGTTAATGTATTCCTCTTATCGGCATCATTTATCATATCCGGACAATTCTTAAGAAGAATCTTTGAAAAACACAAGCTTTTCTTAAAGTGCCCCTATTATGGATTTTTTAAAACAAGCTTTCATGCAGTGTACATCACAGATCTAAGTAACTGAAGACATCATATAAATGTATAAAGTTATAAAGAGTATAAAGAGTCAGCTCCGAATCATTGAAACGTCGTCAAACGAGTCCCAAGCCGTTTCAGGTTGACCTGAAAATATTGCCCATCCACTTGCTGGTCTTTTCTCGTTGACCTGATTGAAAATGCAAATTCATTCTTAGCCACAAGGTGCCACTTTTGGAGTGTTAAAAGATCACTGCTTTAAATAAAATTGACCAATCACCAGAGGGCTTTGGAAAAATGAATTATTGAGTGGATCATTTGAACAAGGAAGGTAAAAAATAAATGCATATTAGAAGAAAATAAGTGTTTTTTGACCATGCATGATTGTCAACCTGTTGTTTGGGACTTCTAAAATATGATATGAACCTTTCATAACCCATAATAGGGGCACTTTAATAAAAGAAGTAGTAAAGAGCAGTTATGGAGTAATTATTCATAGCACTGTTTTGTGAATCTGGCCCCTAAAATATATTTTTAAGAAAACACACGGACAAAACATGCACTAATTGTACAGAACAATATGATAATATTGTATAGGCTCCTACACTTCATAATGCTTCTTGCATGTAGCTCATTGCTAGTTGGGACAGTGTCTACATCTAACCGGGTAGACAGATTTCAAACCAGTCTGAAAGCTTTTACAGCATCTGCGAGAGCTCACTGTGTACAGTATCTCATTGTGGAGCAAAAGCAGAACAGTGGCAAAGTGGCATGCACTGCAAAATAAAACGGCTTAAATGAAATGTAATGTTACCAAGTACCTAATAATCTAGCGTTTTTTTTTTCTTTCATCAAAAGCTATTTCATTTGTTTAGCCAAACTCTCTAGATACTTGGTATTATAGTGTAGCTAACTACAATGCAGCCATCTTGAAGTAAAATTTTCACTGAGCTCATTGCAATGCATTCTGAAATTGCAGTTGTGCTGTGAATGATACATGTGGTGCTAACTTTGAGGCCAAAACACGCTACCTAATGAGGCAGACTTACAGTATTAGGAAAATTAGGTGACAAATACAGTAACACAGCAACTGGAATGCAGTGCATGTTTTCAGAGGAGAGAGGAGGAATTTAGGATGGAATAGAGGACATAAGAAAGGACAGAGGACACGCATATGGATGAAAGATGAACTCCACTTACAAAAGAAATGCATGGTCTAGAGTTCCTCTCTGTCTTTCTGTAATATTGTAGCTTTTTATCATGCTCCCGAGGCCCTTGGTCATAAACACACACACAGGGGTGTATTCACTGCACAGCTGCGTCACTATTGCAGTATTCCAGCAGAAAAACCTGTGTCTTTTCTAACTACCCACAGTCCAGTTTAACCAGGTGCTGAATGTGTGGAGTATACTTTTTTTTTAACGAGGGGCGTGTTCCTATAACACGAATGACCATTACAGCTTTATTTAGAAAGCACAACAGTCTGTCTAAAAAGTAAACAATTTCTTCTGGGACAGATTTATTTTATTTAGTATTTTTTATTTATTTATTTATTTTCAAAGAAAAACAAAGATATTAACACTTGTTTAGTGAGAATGAATTGAATTGATTAAAGGTAATATCCTTACCTTTAAAGATAACTAAAAGAATCAAACAGCATATATAAACCATTTCAAGAGTTCACGCTTTCCTCATTGGTAGTTTTAGCGGGTTTGGCATGCTGTCAGGGGAGCAAGCCCGGGAGAACGGCGAACCGCGAACCCTAGTGGTATGAACCCTAGTGTGAGCAAGGGTTCGAAGCTCGGCTCGGTCCCAGACTGCTCCCCCTGGAGGCGTGAATTAAAAAATAGGCGGAGAAGGGGAGGAGGAGGGATGCTTAAAGCGACATGTGGAAGGAGTGAAGGTTGGGGTTTTTATAGTAAATGGGTGAAGAATCTATTGGGCGAGAGTGATTGGGAATAATTAGCTGATGAGCTACCAGCTGTGTTTGATTAATTCGTATTGCGTTCCTCTCGAAATGCGTTATTTGCAAAACGTTCACTAAGAACAACAAGCATTTTCAATACTGAATTTTTGGGTGAGCAAAAAAGACATTTCTTTCAATTTTTTTTTCTTTTTTAAATTATTTTATTTATAACTAAACTAAACTCTGCAAATTATATTCAGCACAGACTTGGATTTCCCCCGTGTTACCTGATTTGGATAATTACTAGTGAATTGCAGAAAGCAGAAAAGCAAAGCAGACAGCACGTGCAAATTCTAGTGAATCCGCCCCATACAGTTAAGCTCTCAGTGCACATAAACAAAGTAAGAGGGAAGCACTTCTGCGGATGCACACACAGCCAAAGCCTAGAGAGGGGTGAAAGAGAGCAACAGTGGAGCTCCACAGCAGAGATAAAGAGCCACGGACACGTGGAGGGGTTTTCAGGCAGCACAGAGCTGAATTGAATCAGAGTGTGTCAAGCTGAGTGATGTTTACAACAGCAAGCGTTCTCCACAGATGCACTATTGATTAGCAAAACACATCAAAGAGCTTTGTAGCAAATGTTGGTTATTTTACCATAAGCGCATGAAACTCTCGCTCATTAGCAGGCAGGACCTGTTTTACTGTTTGCACACTTCGCTGTTCAGCATAAATGAGAAAATTAATGAGCATGGGACCCACCGCTAGCTTCAAACACACACCTGGATATATACACGTGTGCACCTGGGCATAAACACTCGTACATGCATCCGCCTTCCTTTATTTGATTAGCTCTCTGTGGGACTTTTAAATGAATAAATTTGACCTTCTCCATCTCTTGAACCTAACGCAACCTAACTTTACATTCATTCCATCCCACAAGCAAAGAGGCATGCATAATCTGGCCACTTTTTAATGCAGATTTTTGCGTTAAACATTTTTATTTATTTATTGGAATTAGACTCAAAAGACTTGAACATTCTCCAACATGTGTACAGTAACTCAAACACATAGGAATAGTTAAGACAAAAATTTAAATACGTTGAATATTTACTCACCCTCGGGCTATTTAAGATGAAGATGAGTTTGTTTCTTTATTGGGACAGATTTGAAGAATCACTTGCTCACCAATGAGCTAGATCTTCTGAATGGGTGCCACTGGAGAAAGCGTTATTATGAATTATGGACTATTTTGTCCAGAAGCAAAGGTTGACAGTGATAATGTATTAATGGGTTGTGCTTTAATGGATTCTGTTTCTTACAAACACACAGTTTTTCACTTGATGTGGATTACTGTGATGTTTTTATTAGCCGTTTGGGCTCTCATTCTGACGGCACCCATTCACTGTAGATTCACTGATGAGCAAATTATGTAATGATACGTTTTTACGAACTCACTAACACACTCAGATAACTTGACGCATGAACTTGTTTACTTTTAGTGGCATGTTATACATGACAGATACACGACTTTGTCACAAGACAGCAGCTGCTCCGTTAGGAAATGAATGCCATAATGAAAAACACATGCTAAGACATTCTGCAAACAAGCATGCAAACATATTCCAGGAGCCATCTGTGCAGAAAAAAAAGGATTTTAATCTTAATGAACACGATTTCATAACTGACCTCACTTAAATCCAATGTCAGGTCATGATAATAAGACTCCTTGTTTAACAAATGGCTGTAAGCTAAATGTGTCAATCATTGCACATTCTGAAAATGAATACAATCACTACATGCAGGAAACGTGTTATGTTTGTCTGTCCATTTTACACCAAAAAATATTACTAGCACCTGAAAGTGTAAAATGTATCAATATTACAAACACTTACGTGCTGTAATTAAAATTCTGATAAATAGGCTAATAATTATTTGAATGTTATGACCAGTGTTGGGAAAGTTACTTTGAAAAGTAACGCATTACAATATTGCGCAACTTCCTAAAAAAGGAACTACTACTGTAGTTAACTACTGTAATTACATTACTTTTGCGTTACTTTTTAAATATGGGCAGAGCTTGAGTGTTTGTTTTTAATATAAGAAGTTCTATCTATAGCAAAAAGTGTCTCGAATACACCCCAGGCTGAAGAAAAAAGAATTCACATCTTTAAAGCAGAATACAGGTGAAGCCATTAAAGTGTGTCACAATGGCCATCAGTAGAGAAATATGCTTTTTGCCCCCTGAAAATGTAGTTACAGCATCTACGCAGCAGGTGAAAACTGTACCAATCTAAGCAGCCAAACTCTGACCTTATGGTTTGATCCATGCGGTACAGTAAATAAGAGATTCCTGCAGACTCTGAGAGGACAGAAGCCACAGTAAGTACACAGCCACAAAACCCCGGAGGAATGAATAATAGATGCAAAAACCCAAGCAATGACAGTAAGTCTATGTGGAAGTGTAGAGCTGTTTGGATGTGGAGCATTTTCCACATTACAGCAATTACTGCCTCATCTTCACGTAATCTCTCGCTGATGCTATCTATTTGGGAAAGATTAAAGGAGAAATTCCAGATAAGAGGGGGAAAGGGAGAGAGGTGGAGGTAGAGAGAGGGCTTTACTCTCAGTTTTACCCACAAGACTCAAATTGACAAACTTTTAGTCCCACGCACAGTGTATCTGTCAGTGCGGATTGAAAAAAGGAGACATACTGTGTTTGACAGTCTACACATGCCATTTGGCAGTTGAATGCGATTATCTTGTGATAACATTTCTTAGGTCCAACAGCTCTGAACAGAGGGAATGAATGGAAGCTGCCACTTCCGTTTATACTGCATGGCAAGGAGAAGTCAGGCAGGACAGCAAATATAAGTGAAGCGCTGAGATAACTCGAGTAAATAGAGTAAGCTGCATGAGAGAGAGAGAGAGCGATAGTGTCTACTGTATTTCCAGAGAAAAAGAGCAGGTCAAAGGTCAAGAGTTAAACCTGGTATGACGATAACAGAGGGAATATGATAAGAGGTGCCTGCAGTGGCTGTCAACATGTGGACATATTCCTGCTGACCTCTGCCAGAAGGCGGATGTGTGCTGCCAACTCAAAGCCATTAGTACGAGCAAATGAGTGATGGAGAAACGAGCATGAATGATCCGCTGTATACTCACTGCTGTGTGAGAGACTGATTGTGCCAGGGCTACAGAGTATGAGCTGAATCTGACACAACCTCTGTTTGAGGACAACCGAGAACATCCTCATTTGGGAAAAAAGTTTCACGCATAAAATAAATAATGTATCATTTAAATGATTAAATATTTGAATTTAAATGTTTTTTAATGGCCAACTTATTTTTCATAACTTTTTGTCATAAGTTGTTCTTGATCACTAGACAAGGATTTTGATGTTTTAAGAAGAATTTAATCTCACACAGAGCCAGTGAAGAGCTGATAACTATTTTTAATTCAAATAAAACTGCTTAATAATATCACGTTATATTGAAAAGCTGTGTGTATTTAATTGGTCATGTTCTCTTACCTATAGCTCACCAATCTTAATGCAATCATGCCTAAAGTATAATCAGTAATATTGTGAAATATTTTTACAATTTAATAAGACCATATTATGCCACTTTTAAGGCTCCTAATGTTGTTTTGGGGGTCTCCTACAATAGATTTAAATAGATGCAAGGTGAAAGCCTACTCTGCTCTGCTTGGTCAGATGGCCCAGTCTGTTGTGATTGGTCTGCCGCGTACAGTGTGTTTTAAACGATAGGCCCATTACCATAGGCTTAAGTATTTTGAATGCTCAATGGAAATACAAGACATCTATTATTTATCATATGTACATGTTTCGATCCAGTGGAGCAGATGGTCCAAATAAACTGGGTACTGAACCATCTCACAAGAGCAAGTGTTTTGTGAATCCCATGCTGAACTTCCAGATAATAGAGAAGCAGTCGTCAGTAAAATTATGTGTTTGTGGGCGGGGTCAACTTGTTCAAGTTGCTGATCAGATGTGCGCAGAATAATAGTTTGTCAGTTCTTTAAAGCGAGTCAATGACAATGTCAGAACTTTATTTTAAATCAGGAGAGCCATTAACTGAACGGAGTTGAGTCACTGAGAGTACTAACACCCAGCCACAAGGAAACAACATTTACTGAATACAGTCGTAGTGAGATGTGTATTAGAAGTGTTTCTAATGGACCTTAAGAAAAAAGGCCACCCACTGATTTGTTCTAGGAACGCAGATGATCAATATACTTGGCAGGATGTGTTTATTGGGACAAAAGAGCTTGAGGGGGAAATCCAGGGGGATGCTGCCCTGTCAGATTCGTCCGTTCAAATAAAATCTCTATTCCATAAACCAATCATACACTAAAGTCCTAAACCAATCAAATTTCTCCCAGCTTCAGACTTCAGTCACAGTCCTTCAGAGAAATCTGTCCAATTGATCAATCCATCAGCCAGAGATTTCTCCTCTTGGTGGCCTACGGAGCACTCCGCCGCAGCCACTGAGGCGTAAAAGCTTTTGGGGTCATCGGCAATAAAGTCCTCATCAGTCTCAGTCTCCCAAAGGCCCTTCAGAATTTAAACCAGTCAAATTTAATTATAGACTCAGCTTGCCTGCACCACAGCCAATCAGAGTAACTCCCATGGTTGTCAGGGGCGGATCCTTAATGACTCCACTGGTGCTGTATTCATTCAATTTTCATATCTCCTACTGTCTATTACAAATCAGCACAGAATACAAGTGCACCCGCGCTCCCGCAGAGCTCTGCGCCAGCTGCTCAGCCTGAGTTTGAGAGAATGACATTTATCAAACTATCAGCAGAACTGTCTGGATGGAGTATGCATATTGATCTGTGTTTCTCTGTCTCTCTTCTTTGCCGCTCACACCCCAAGCCGTCCCTCATCGTGTTGTCAATCCGTCATCACTGCAATTTCAGCAGTGAACAAACGTGCTGAATACATAATTGACTCCGGCTTATCCACATCCGCCTCTTACGGCATAGTTAAGTGCACTGTAAAAAGAGAAAATGTGAATAGTTGCATTAAGAAGCTGTTCATACCTGACATGACCTTTAAAAATGACTTTCTTGCCGTTAACTGCTATTTCGTACAGTTCATTTATATGTAGCACAATATGAACTACCATTTTAAAGGGGTCATATGATTTTGCTAAAAAGAAGATTATTTTGTGTATTTGGTCTAATGCAATGTGTTATGTGGTTTAAGTTCCAAAAAAACACATTACTTTCCACATAATTTATATTTTTGTTTCTCAGCTAAGCCACGCCTCCTGAAACGGGTCGATTTGTACAAAGCTCTTTGTTCTAAAAAAGCAAGGTGTGCTCTGATTGGCCAGCTATCCAGTGTGTTATGACTGGCAGATTACTGCAAGCGTCTGACAGACCATAAAGTGATGCTGCATCCCTGAGTTATGACACCAAAACAATAAAACACATTACAAACGAAGCATTTGTTGCATCACGCTTCGTAAACATTACACCATGTCTGCATTCATGCTCAGAGAAACAACAAGCACTCCCCTTCACTGCTCCAAACACATTTGAATTGTAAATAGTCGGTTCTTTTAATATGAAAACGTAACAACAGAGGTAAATTTGCTCCATTTTATAGTCTCTGTGCACAGCCAACATAGGCTACTCTCCTGGTTTTAGGAGTCTATCCTCCGTAAATTCACTCTAATATTTGTGTTAGCTGTTCTGGAAGAGTGTTGTGAATACATCTTAACCACTGATTTCTAGTTGTATCCTCTTCTGGAAGCACAAAGTAAGCACAGTGTCTCCTGAACACCAACACTACAGCTAGAATGATAGCTCCGCTATCTTATTCAGTTAAATTGAAAAACATGATTTTCCATGATTCCATGATTTTCCAACACCTTTAAAAAAATTGTACTGACCTGAAACTTTCGAGTGAAAAAGTTGTGAAAAAAGTAGCACAAATATATTGCAGTGGATATCAGTCAACTATTGATATTTAAGATCATTATATAATATTTGCGTGCCCAGTGTGAACAGTCATTACAAGTACTCCCGAGAGCCATGTAATAAAGTGCAGAAGAAAAGTGCATAAGAAGTGAAGACAAAGAGCTCACGGTTCAGTCGTCAGAGTAGATATGTGGTCACAGTACCTCTCATTAGCACTGTCACTGATACAGACAGCTCAGGATATCTTTAGTTCATGTGTTTGCATCCCATAATCCTCAGCTCCATTAGCAGTGCAGAGCACCAGTTGAGTGAAGATCAAGACTGTTTGGGATGTGCCTGCCAGACTCTGAGCTCGTACAATTAAAAGAAAATGACTTACAATTAGGAAGAGACACATTTAGCTATGTCTCAGGAGATGCAATTATACCCGACACTACAGAGTAGAAGATCGTGAAAGTTCATTAAATAAGAAAAGTAATGCATATTCTGCCAGCATTTACAGACCCTCACGCTGGTTCATACCTGTGTGACTTTTGCTCTTCCGTGGAGCACAAAAGGTGAATTTTCATACAACTTCTTGGGTGCTCAACTAAAAGGAAGTGAATGAGGACATGGCATAAAAGCATCATAAAAGTCATCTACATGATAACTGCATGTCCTCTGTGTATCCATGACTATTTTGTGACTCCGCTTTTATTTTTGTTTATGTCTGATTCATGAATGTTTTTCATGAATTGTTTAAATCTGTTCACAAAAATGAATTAGTCATTGACTCAATGATTTGGTTCTCAAGCTCAATGGAGGGGAAGAGTATCAATAAAAAAAATAGTGTTAATAACCACGTGAAGTATAGTCACGGAAAACTACAGTGACCAAAGCATTGAATACAAATCCAAAATCATGTGGATGACGTTAGCTGTGTTAAATTGATGTTTAAAGAAAGAGATAATACTTGAATGCTGTTTTGAATTTTCTGTTCATCAAAGAATCCTGAAAAATGTTTTTAATAAATAATAAATAAATAAGATTTTACAAAATGTACAAATAGATAACAGTGGCAGAATATTACTGTTTTTACCTGCTTTTTATGTGCAGAGGAGAGGAGACTACTTTTGTAAACATAAAATAATCTTAAAAAGCCAAAACTTTTGAACGGTAGCGTAGCCTCTTTATTAAATTGGGAAAGATTTTTTTTTTTGCCAATGTCCTTTAATGTTTTAAGGTAAGAAGAAAGTCATACGGGTTTTGGAGAAAATGATGACAGATGACAAAACGATTCATTTTTGGGTGAACTAATCCGTCAGGGCTGAGGATGTGAAATGACATTATTTTCTGTCTCTGCTCAGTGTATTTAAATAGATCCTGACAAGATAGCCCTGAAACATCCTGAAATGACAAAATGACCTAATCCTACCTGAAATGACCTAATCCTACCTGCACACATATGCACCAGTCAGAGCCAAACGTTTATATACACACTCCTGCACAGCTGGAAGAAGGGAATATTAACCTGTAGAAACATCCCTTATTAATTCCCCGGCATTCAGGAGTCACTGTGATCACTCACAGACGGGATGGAAGAAGACAGCAAAGCTGAGACCTTCACCAGCTATCTCTCTAACTATCGCACATGAATGCTAAATAAGAGCAGACAGCAAACATGGTTTGACATTTACCCTTCTTCTGAATTTCAATCATTACTGTTGACATGAGCTCCAGCAGGTCTGTGCCAACAGAACGAGCACCCTGGAGATGTTTCCCAGATTACTCTAGAGAGACAGCTACGGGACATGCTAACCGGTGTTCGGCTAACTCACATTTCTTAGAAACAAAATAGCGAAAATAGCATTAGAACAAATAGCTTTAGAAAAACAAGCACAATAACAACAAAACTTTTCCAAGTCAGACTGTCGTGTAAAGATTGCATAGAAAAATCATTGATAACAACGTGCTGCAAAGAAAATACTTTTAACTGGATGTTTATTTTTGTAAAAAAAAGATTTCTGCTGCTTTTGTCAAGGTAAAAAACAGCATAACAGCATTATGTTGTCACACAGTATAGGATTAGATGCTACAACGGGAGCCTGTTATTGAAATACAGCTATAATATTTTCTTTCTGGTTCAAATACACTATCCTTATATAAATGTCATTTTTTTATAGCAATGGAACATTTTAATTGGAAAGCAATGGAAAATGGAACAATCTGACTTTGACTCAAATTATTGTACTACTATACTACTACCTTAATTTAAAGTACAATTTTAGCCGCTAACAAACCATTAACTACAACTTTATTTCTGTGAATTTCAGTCATTTGCAAGAATGCATCATATTGATCAAAAGTGACAGTATTTGTAATGTTTAAAATATATATATATATCAAATAAATGAATACACAAATCCTAAACAAATGTACCTTGGTTTACACAAAAATATAAATAATAGGCAGCACAACTGTTTTTTAACACTGTTTAAAATAAGCCGTGTTTCTTGAGCAACACATCAGGATTCCTGAAGAATCTTGAGACACTGAAGACTGAAAACTGGCTGCTGAAGTTGACTCTGCCATTGCAGGTATAAATCACATTTTAAAATGCATTTAAAAAGAAACTAGTTCTTTAAGATTCAGTGTCATAACATTTCAAGATATTACTGATTGTATAGTATTTCAAAAATAATAATAATATGTGTAGCCTTGGCAAAAAATAGCGTCTCCACCACATGTGCATGAGTCCATAAACAAAGATCCAAAGTTTGAGTTGCTCAGATGCACTGGGAAAGCTATCCATATAAGCTTACTTTAACACACACAAAAAAACTTGAATACCAAGATTTTGCTATACAGTGTCTGCTGTGTCATATTGAATGATCACTATCTACATGTTATGTGCTCACATGCGGATACCAACAAATTTACATCAAAGCAGCTGTCTCCATGGTTACTCTCCACCACTTATACAGGCTGTCTGTATCAGCATGAACAACCTTGTGTGTCATCTGGAGTCACCTGTTCTTCTATATGTCTCTCCCCTTCCCTTAATTCTTTGCTCGTCTGTTCTAACAACTTAATCACATCTTTCTCTATCAACAATTCATGACAGTTATTAGACTTTTTTTTGGTCTGTTATACTAATCAAAATGCCTTGGCATCAGTTCCCTCAGAGAGAGGACTACACAGGAAATAAATCATATTTAGAAAATATTTGCCTGTCCTGCATAGAAATAATAAGAAAAAACCTGAACAATTTGACGTAGGATTGACTTTGGATTTTTACTGATAAACTGCTTTTAAAAAAAAACACAAAGAAACAGCATGCATTGAATTAAATGTCAAATTTTGGTCACACTTTATTTTAAGGTCCAATTCTCACTGTTAAAAACAATTAAACATGACTTTTGTCTCAATATACTACGAATTTGCTGCTTATTATTAATTAATAGTTGCTAGGTTTGGGTCCTGGTTAGGATTAGGGATGTAGAATACGGTCATGCAGAACACGTGCTTTAAAATAAATTTTAAAAAACTATGTATTTTCTTGAAAAACGTACTGTAAGAAACTGAATTCTGATCATCATTCATTATCATCCAGTGTCACATGATCCTTCAGAAACCATATGCTGATTTACTGCTCAAAAAACATTTTTATTATTGTCAATGTTAAAATCAACTGCTTGCTGTTTTGATGGAAACACTTATGTATTTTATTTCAAGATTAATAAAACGTCTAAACGATCAGCATTTATTTAGTAATCAGTAATATTTTTCGATATTACAAATGTCTTTTGATCCAACTATTTTTTAAATGACTGATACCAAAATTTAAGCTTTAGTTACATCATAGCCAAGTAGAATTATTACGGCAATTTTAGACTGTAAATGGTGTAGACAGCTTTGGTAATTATAGCGAGAGCACTTCTTTAGTTGCATTGCATTTTTGCCGCTCGCTCGAATGTAGAGGCATAGTGAGAGTTCAAGCCGGGTTCACTCACAGTGACCCGGTCCCAGAGAGCCCTGAACCCAGTGAAGTGAGGACAAGCTGCATCATTCAAGCACAGACACGTCTGTCCAGCCAGCACAGCCACTTAGTGGGATCATACCGTGTCAGAACAGCTCTCCTTCCTCTGAGAGAGGGTCAGAAAAAGCCTTGTGTTCTTAATCATCCCTACTTTACCCCACCAAACGCAATGTAGACACCCTGATATTTTATAAATGAGAAAAGCATACAGCTGAGAAACTGAGATGATCTGGTCAGTAGTATTTCACATGAGCGAAATGTTAAACGTCAAAGACAATCTCCACATAGCTTAAGTAAGTTGTGTCAACTTTCCTTGACTTTCATTGTCTTTAATATCTCAACATAAAAACAGATAGATCATTAAGAGGAGAATTGAATGAATAAAGATGAATCACTGTCTATTTTAAGCGCAGGGGGTCATTACTTAAAGCAATTTATAGTAGTTCTGATGGCAAATTTTATGAACCTGTTTAACTGACTGTATAAAAAAGCTTTTCGCACAGCCATATTTTCAACTGAGAGACCTTGAACCGCAGTCTGTAAACAGCAGGTGCTGTTAATTTTTTTTTTTAGCTCTCATCTTAAATTTTGCAAAACAATCATTTTTTGGCTGAAGGAGCCTGTTAGTTGTAATGATAAACTCACAGGCATGTGGAGGGAGAATCCATCTTTCCCCGAGGTTTAGAGACAGGAGTTGATCCTTTAATGAGAGTTTGACTTTGATTTCTTAGTCCTGATTTGTCTTGTCCTCTTGCCTCCAGCGCCTCCATTTTTCATCTTTTCACTACACGCCACAATATATTGATCCAAAAACAGCCTTTTAAACATATCCTAGGAGTTTTCTTGCAAGGATGTTGCACAATGTGATAGGCTGTTATTGCAATATTATGTGCTCTGTACTGTAATGTTTTCTTACCAGTGAATGAGAAGTGGTAATCTGACAGCATTTAATTTTTAAGGTCACAGGTGGTCGTATAAGCATTTCACTGCATATCGTACTGTGTATGAGTGTGTATGTGACAAATAAAATTAGAATTTTTTGAATTCGAGTATTGCATTCACCTCTCCATCAACGCCACCTCTCATTGTGACACTCGATCTGACTGTGCACGTTTGTTTTGTTAAAAGAGTGATTTGCAGGGACGTTGGGATCTTATGCTTTCATTGCTATTGATAGCCTTTTCAAAATCGCCCCACCCCAAAATGAAAATTTTGTCATTATTGACTTTCTGTAATGACGGGGACGGGGACATGGACGTGTGGATCCATATTCAAAGCTTCCTTATTCAAGGTCGACAGGCAGGGTCAAAGCACCAACAAACAGAACAATCAGGACAAGGCAGAAGCAGGGTCGAGGTACACAGGCAGCGATCAAGGCAGGCAGCGAACAATCAAACAATACAGAGAGAACAGTCCAAAGTCAAAGCAAAGAAAACAAACACGAGAAGGGAAACAAACATGGGAATGAACACTTTGAAACAAACCAGGGCAAGATAATGCTTAGCGATCGTCTATGGGTGAATATGCCGGTTAAATAGTGAGTGTGAGTGGGCGTGGTGATAGACAACAGCTGAGGGTGATAATTACTGAATGTGAGCAGGTGTGGATGCAGTGCATGATGGGAAATGGAGTCTATTGCTGCGTCTGAAAAATCGCATACTGCTTAAGTAGGTACTACATTTAAAATTGAACGTACTACCCGACCATTAAAAAGTACGTTGTATATAGTATGAATGGGGGTAGTATGAATGAAATTCGGACGTACTACATCCGCCATATTGATGTTGTCACGTGTCATGCGTCGTCACAACAGTGCGACAATTTAAACTTTCAGTAAGTCATCCGTTTATTTAGATTGTGTTAAACAAGTGTAATTTAATCACAATAAACAACGTTTTTTTCCTGATGTACTTACACTTGAAATGAGCTGCGTCTCAACTTTCCGCCATTTTTTGAACATGACGCCTCCTCTCCCGGAGCCTCATGGGATAGGAAAGTGTTCATGGTATGCCTACTATAGAATTCGTCCGGAAGCAGTAGGTCATCCGGGTACTTCTCGCCTACTGAATTTCAAATACTATGAATTCGGACATACTACTCGCTTCGCATGCTGTTTTTCACGTACTATATAGTAGGGAAGTAAGCGATATCAGACACAGCATATGAGTGAATGAGTCCAAGGGAGGTATGGAGGATGCGGGTGCCCTCTGGTGGAGCTTGAGGGCACTCATGACACTTACTTACATATCATTCCAAACCTGTAAAAGCTTCATTCATTGTCGGAACACAATTTAAGATATTATGGATGAAAATCAAGAGGCTTGTGACTGTCCCATTGACTGCCAAGTAATGAACACTGTCAAGGTCTAGAAACCCTCTCCAAAAAGGCTCTCCATATTAAAATACACAGTAGCACTTCTATTTTCCATCATAAAGCACTAACATTAAGAAGTCTGAAAACCCTCTGATAGGTGACAATACATACCCACAATGTACCAGCCAGCACCACATGAAATATCTTGCACATAAAAAAACCAGTAGACTATTATCTAACCTGGCAGTAGAAAGAGTATTTGTGCTTGTGCGATTTTGCGCATATGGTACAAGTCTAAAAATGTGAACAGACGCTTTTGTGAAGGTAAAGCTCACTTTGTTGCTGCAGAATCATGTTTACACACACAAAAATAGATAAACAAATATACCCACACACATATAGTTTCATGAAGAGGAGCAGCCAGACCAAGGTTATTATTTGATGGTGAGATATTGGGAGGAAAGTTGTTTGAAATTGTCTAGCTGAGTTTCCAAAAGGCTCAGAGAGCCATCATCTTCAAGTGCTGCTCTAACAACACACACACACACACACACAGACAGACACAGACATGATCTTTACGTAAGGACAAGGGACAGCCTCATTTTCAGAGAAAATTTCATTATAAAAGTGTTCACTTCATCTCTCTTATCGTCAGCCTACCTCTCTTTTAAAGGTTACTGATACAGAGAGACACGAGGTTTCAGTAATAATGTACCAGGGTTAAGGCTTGTCATCATTAATAGGGAATAAAGGACAACATTGTCTGATTTACACTGCCTTCAAACAGGCTTTACCCCCGCTAACCAATGAGACCGGCCCAAACACACACACACTTACTATACAAAGAGGGATTTTGGTGTTTACTGGAAAAGCATCCTTATTTTATGTGCCTTCTTGCCTCTTTTGATCCGGTTTCATTCAAGAGCATCTTTCAAATTTGTGTGTGAATCAAAAAATGAAACGTTTGTCTAATACTTTGTCGAAAATATGAAGAGAGTTTTAGCAGTAATAATGAGGTATGTTTACACAACAGCATCGACCCGAGAAGCTTTTACCGAAAATTTGCAGAAAATGAGCTGGATGTTTTCTCATATGCATGTGCTGCTGTTCAATCAAATTTACCTTAAAAGCCTGCAGTGCAATTTCATGGATCCACATCCATAAAATGTTGAACGGCAGCCAGTGAAGTTACATATCCCGAAGCAAAAGAGGTACTGCAATGATTTGAATATTCAGACAATGAGAAATAGATCAACTTTGAACATTCATGCGCTGCAAACGGTTCATTCACTTCAATGCATCTCATTTAGCTTTGTCAGAATTGGTGTCAGGAACAGATAATGGAAAACGCTTGCAGAAAACACTTCCAATTGCAAAGTTTATTTGAAGCACCAGAAAACAGATTTAAAATATCAATCAGATGATAAAAGAGAGATACCGCCATGCAAACTGAGCTGTAACATCGTTGATAACCACCGCAGCTCCACACACGTCTCTCTCACACTGCAGTGAACTGCACTTCTGAGTCTTTATTTTCTCACATTTTAAATTCAGACTTTATTTGAAAATGGTCAGCAAGTTGAAGGCCAAATTAATTTAGCATGTCTGTATTTGCATTTCATCAAAAAGAATGAATATATTGGCTGTAAGCAATAAGATAGCCAGATGTAAAGTTGTTCTTTTAACCATTATAATTAGCATATTTTTCAAAGCACACTACCTGTATCCCGTACCTGATGTAAATCCGATAAACAGAATCAATATTTCTAGGATTTAGCAGCTTTAAATATTTGTCTAATGCTAATTAACTTCTATTAATCCTCTATAAACTCAACAGTAAATGCAGTAAATTTTTCGCTCACTTTTCTTATTATAAGTTAAAACAAATCATCATGTTTAAGTGCATTAGGTGGTATCATATTTGCAATTCCAAAGGTAAAAAGAAAAGTCTTTTTTGCAAAAGCATCAAAAATTACAGAATTAAAATTTTGGTTAAACTAAATTCCTAATAAACAGTCACTGCACATTTTAGGGTTCAAGTTATGATGCAACTATGATGAAAGCAAATATGATATCCACAAAAACCTCAGTCTGAGTGGAAACAGATTTCAGTTCTCTAGTTCTCACTTCCTCTGCGATCGATAAAAGTATGCTTGTTGGCGGACTGTCAGGGGAGCCCGGCGGCCCAGATCCCTAGGAGGTTTACCCCTAGGAGGCGAGGGTTGACTGATGCTCGGAGCCCATCCTGGCCCCCGTGGAGGAAGTGAAGGCCAGTGGAAGCGGCGAGAAGATGATGAGTTGCTAACCGGGCGATAGTAGCTGAAACGGTTACGGTATCGGCGAACCGAAATGGAAAAACCCGGAGGAGAAGTCTGGTATGTTTGGGCCCTCTCCTTCGGTCTGGCCCCGGCTCTGGAGGCGGTAAGGGGAAGGCGGTGGAAGTCGAAAAACACAGATACTGGAGAGAGGAAGCGAGTGGTGTTTATAGTGGAGGAGAGGAGTTTTGATTGGGTAATTAGTAATGAGGAGATTGGCGGCAGCTGCAATCGTTTGTACATGTTCCTCCTGAAATTCGTTATGAAACGTCATTTCTTCTCAATCCACACACACAATAAATGTAAGCTTGAGTAAATTTGTCCAATGAATTGTTCAGAGTAGGCATTACTAACTTACGGCAAACTAGACTACTTCATCCAGTTACAATGATAGGAAAAGCACAGCGGAATGTTTGAGATAGATTGATTGAGGTTGGCTAATGTAGGTCATTACTCGGAGGGAAATACACATCCACTCAATGTACTCCCATGACTTCATTAACGTGTGACACAGTCCTCCGCTATAATAAACAGACCCACAGCAGAACTGGAACAGGCATCATTCAAAAAGAGATGCACATCCCATCCCTGGTGTGTTCATTCATTACTCATTTAGATTATTTGATGATCTTTTCAGCCACCAGTAAGAGTACAGTTCTCTTAGGTCCATTTAACACATTTTATCATGCGTGTTCTTCATATAAATTAGTGCAAGAAAATGCTGAAAAACAATCCATCTGTGGCTGATAATAATACACACTAAAATGGCTCGTAGGTCGCATAAATAAAGCCGAAAATAAGTAAATATTTACGAGTACTTAAGTAATTTCTTTCTTTTTTTATTTTTTAATATGTCAAACCAATATGCTAATTAGAGACTTTAATTTAATACTTAATTAAAGTGAGCTCAAATGGGCCTTCTCTACCATTCCCACTTCCCTTTCCCAGCATGCGCTTGGGGAATAACTAATTAAATGATTGCATTTTCTGATTTTTAGCAAGATTTATTTACACCATTGTTGTTCATTTAGTCATTTTTAGCATTGTCTTTACTTTATCGATTTAAAAAAAATGATTTGAGATACATTTATTATGACTGCAGATTACAGCAAGTGGGTATAACAGCAGAGCTGAGCCTTCCAAAATTGGCTGGCTTCAGTTATTGATTTTCATTTAAAAATAAAACTTTTTATGTTTAGTTTATTTAAAATAAAACATGTTATGTAAATCAATATTCTGCTAGAGAGCAGAGCCTAGAGTTCATGGTCAGTGTTATTCGGACAGGAGTTTGAACCTCTTGCTCATGATATAAACCAGAATCACCCACGAGCCATTTCCAAGTAGCGCAGGGAAAATATTTTGCTCTATCGCTTTGTTTTAAACAACAGGGGTGTCCCGAGGGCTGGGGCAGGGTAGGAGGGGGTAGTTAGGCTGGGTGCCATTGTCCAGTGAGGCCAGTTGGGGAGTTACGGAACAGCCCGTCTCGGCCATCTCACATCGCATAATCTCATTAACTGTTTATCTCCTGAACTACAATTACCTTTCTTTACCACGCTAACTACCACCAAATTCACTGGTTAGGGTTAGGGTCAGGTGTAGGGTAGGTTTAGGGGTAAGTATAGTGTAGGAAATTAACACAGTGATTGGCACAACCAATACAATCTTTAGAATCATCTGCGGGGTGGAGTTTGCACTGAAGTTGATTGGAAGAAAAAAACTGGGTCAATGGGAGGAAGCCACGCCTTATTTTGCAGATCCCACCCCTTTGGAGATCTCCAGGCTGCAGTTTTACCCTTCTCGATTACACAGTAAGTCATGGCAACTTGACATTTAAAGCACAGGCAAGACACTAGCTAAATTTAACTGGAAAACAAGCCATGCAAACTGTTGCCTTCATTTCTTAAGTTGTCTGATCACCTCTTTTTTTACAAGTGCATGTTTATGCATACTTGTTCTTGTGTTTTAAATTAACTAATAAGGGGGTTTGGGAAGGATCCGGCCCCCATCACACCTTCTCCGCCCTACTAATAGTAATAACTCTTTTTTTCCAGTGATACTGCCATCTCTGTCATGCCCTTGTGGTTTAACCTGTCATGCCATAGGCTGTTTACTGCAATTAAAGACACATGCATAATGTATGAGTACAGTCACTTAATGGATCTTAATTAAAAATGATCATCCCTCATGATAATATCTCTGACTGATCTGAGACTGAGACTCTCTAAAGGCTGCATAATTATTGTATGTTATACTTCCCAGCGGATGCAAATTAATGTGTTCTTTGTTAAACGAACAGAGTCTAGAACTTACTGTTATAAAGGGCAGATCTTACAAAGCCTGTTGAGAAATGACTCAGAAATAGATACTTGGTTTTGCATTAAGAAAAAGCCTACAGCTACATTTAAATCCATCTAAGCCATTATTTTCAGAACATGTAACGTTTAATGATACTGAAATAAATATTGTATATTGATAAATACTATAAACACAAATGTCAACCCAGCAGACCAGCGTTGTGTACAAACAAACCTAAATGTAAACCTAAAAGTCCAAAAGAAGCCGCAGTACTTCACAGGAGGCCATAACAAACTGAGGTCATGTCGAACACAACGTGACAACACAATCCCTCACACTGAGCTCAGAATCCAACACAATAGCCTATCACTAAACACAAAATGACAGAAGCAGGCACTGGGGAGTCTCCCCTCAAACAGACCATTTTCTCTCGTGGTCTGCGGTCAAAAAATACCATTTCATTCTGAGGTCTTGAGGTGAAGATGCATTTCTAAAGCCAACTCTAAAGCAGAAACATCACTTTTTACAAGAGCATTGTGTGTCTATGTTTTTGAGGGGGCAAGAGCTTCAGCCCAGGCTCACTTGGTGCCTGAGGCAAGGTAACACTTGCCCAAAGAAAAAATAAATTTTTAAGAACTTAGTAGTTCTTTAAAAAAAATAAACAAGATGTGTTATTCAGGTTGTACAGATTTCAACGATCAGATTTCAACAATACCCAGATTCAAGTGTTTACCTAATGATCGAATTTATTACCTGGCTTTGAAGCAATCTGTTTCTCTTCTGGAAGAGAGTGCTGGTTATTCACTAACCCCACCCACAATCCCTGCCAGACCTGGGACTGGAACCTACAACCTTTGGGTTACAGGTCCCACTCTCTATCCATTAGGCCACATTTTAGATTAAACTAATGGCTTCTATAGTTGTTAGCCACTAAAATTTTAACAGTTTGATTACTCTTTGCGTATTATATTTGAAAAATGTTATATGAGTGTCAGGTGACAATCGTCCAATTTAAATTAAATTAGGGTTGACCATACGTGCCATTTTCCAAGGATGCGTCCTGGCCAGGATTTCTACTTTGCCTGAAATATCTAGGTTTTGGCTTTGTATGCCTGTGCAGACCGATCACTGTATGACATTGGTTCCTTATCTTTTGATGGCGCTCTGGAGGTATTTTAAAAATTAAAGCAAAATAGAAATCCTTCCCAGGACGCATCCTGGGAAAATGGCACGTATGGTCACCCTAACTAAATGATCTGCACGAGGAGCGTATTGATTGAACTAGCCCATTTCAGACCTGTAAAGGCTTGATGGTGTTATTGACAAAGTTATCTTTTAAAATTTACAGCTGACTTAGCTTGAAACGTCTAAACGGAAACATGCAGCTTCATGACCTTGACGCCTCTGAACACAAAACTTTTCTATAATGTGCAAAAATAGTGTAGTTAAATAACCACTTTCTGAGGCTTTGCAAAAGCACTAAATATTTGACCTCCTCTAAATGCAAATCTTTCCAAGAGGGTTGAAGAATTATAATTTAGTTAGTAATCTACATTATAAAAGCAAGACTGTATATACATACCAAAATGGTTCAGTCATATGAATATGAAAAGGAAGGACAGGAATCTGCAATAAGATGTAATAATAACTTATGCATTTCAAATAAAAGTGGAAATTGCCAACTGCAAAACTACCGTCAGAAGCTCCGGTCCCCACGGCATCCTTAGACATACTTGATACTGCACACGAGGATATACATGCCTTTTAAATGAGCGTAAGAAATATTTATAAAACAGTCCATGTCTGATTTTGTTGCTGGTATCCCTTTTATTTTAAAAGTGTGTTTGGCAAGCAGTTTTCAGTATTTCCCCTGTCAAGTTGATAGGAATTGGTTTTAAAATGCCCGAATTGGGTGTTACAAATATTGCCACAGAATAACTGACTTTGCTAAAAAAGGGACTTTGATAACAGTAGTGAGCTACAATAATCATGTTAATTTACTCCATGAATATCTATATGAGTAATAAAGTCACGTCATGCTAGCTTCCAGAAGCCTATAGTCATGATTAAACTATAGAAGATCAATGGTTCCAGTGGTGAACACAGCCAACGCAACAGGCGGCACAGCCAAGCATCCCAGCAGGCAAACTCCAGATCTTATAACCTATGCTCACAATTAATGCTCCTGAGGAGGTGGTGGTAAGTAAACAACTTGTTTCCTGTTTGGTTAGCTCCCAGTGTCTGCAGACCATGTGAGAAGAAACATTCATCAAACTACAAACAGCAAGCTGCCAAATCACACAGCCCTGGATTCGCCCTGGGTAGGTGATGCAGGAATCTAAACCAGACACAAAGAGAAAATCACAGAGGATTGTGGGATGGTGGCGGGATGAGTTGACACTTAATGAGGTGAGGGTTGAGAAAGTGATATATCAAATTGAATCACTCAGTCTCCTTAAAACAAACAAACAAACAAAAAAAAACACAAGAGGGGGATGAGATTTTACTTTAAGCTATGTGTGTTTACATTCATTTCTCGCAGACACTCGACAAAGGAGAAGACAAGAGAGAGGAGGGCCATTTAAAAAAGAAAAAAGAAAGAAAACATCCAATTTTTCAACAGCTGGCCTCGAGTGCTCTCTTTGCATAATGTTCATTCATATGCATGTGCCTAGTGAAATGTTTGCAGGCATTGTCATTGGATGAATTTGATTACATTAGCACATCTAAATGGGGCCCCGTGATGGAGCCGCTGTCTGGGTTTGCAAAAGAAGCCACTGCACCGGAATGGGTAAGTGTGTCAATGCCACTGACAGATTCCTCAAAAAAAATATCACTACAGCTCCAGAATCTGCAGTGGCCCCTGCTTATGCAAATTACACTGGAAAAGCAGTTAATCAGGCTAGAAGACCAAATCTTTACGCCTTGGCACCTCTGAAGTGGCCACTCTCAATCAATGTAGAAGGAGCGACTGATCTCTCTCAGCCGAGCCTGATGGACTCAGATCAGGTCACGTATTTCCTTGCAAACATGCTAGCCTCGACCAATCAGCATGGAAAGTCATTTTGGAGGTATAGGACTGTCAAAATAAGTTCCAAAGCGTAATCTAAAATCATCACATTACCACAGGATGACAGAGGGAAAACGAGAAAGTGAAAATGAAGAAGGCACAGGTGTGGAGATGTCATATTTTCACAAAGACGACGGGGGAAAAAAAGAAGAATGCAAATAAGCTGGATCTGAATAAATAGTCGCTGCTATTCAGTTGGCTTTACCTGTAAACAAATATTCAGATGGGACTGATCTTTAGCTGCTGAATACTTCTCTTTCTCTGACTGTAATAAACAGTCTGCTCTCTCCTGGGAGGTCATCCAACTCATTTCACAGTAAATTACAGTAAATTAGCATCTCCCCACCTGATGAGCACATCTTTGTTTGCATCCTTTGAATGAATGAGAGGGAATATTTGAGGATTGTCGCTGGCTGTGTTTCTTGCTCGAGTGTGTGAGGGAGGATGGGTTATGCTGTGGAGCTTCTTACTCAAGTTGTCCTCTAAGGGAGAGAATAATATACCGCATGGGATATAAAATAAGATAAAACAAGTAGTAATGTGTTTTTGATGATTTATAGCTCAATCACAAACATAAACAAGAAAAACACTATTTACTGATGCAACCAAAGTATTTTTCACAAACATTAGTCTCATTGTTGTAAACTCACTAGAAATATTTAAAATACAGAGTTTCTAAATAAAGTAAAACACACTGTAATAGTAGTTCTAGTATTTGTACTAATACAGTATGTTGTCCTGCTTTTGCAGGCAAACTCACTATCACTGGTAAGGCAGAGTTTCTCAACCCTGGTCCTGGAAGGCCACTGTCCTGCAGAGTTTTGCTCCGACCTTGATCAAACTCACCACCCAGTAGCTCACTATTAATTCTGAACAGATTAATTATTCAGTTCAGATGTGTTTGATTAGGGTTGGAGCACAAGACAATGGCCCTCCAGGACCAGAGTTGAGAAAGTCTGGGTTAAGGTATGGTAATATTTATCACTGTTTAGGTTAAGGCTTTATATGGGCAAATCATTTTAAAAGCAATGTGATCTGGGATTTAAAAGATTTTCCAACAAATATTACACACTGAGTTCAAGTCACATGGATTCGCTGCAGTGACTAAGAGAAAGCTGCTTGGATTGAACGTGACTATGACTGATCACTTTTCTTCTGTGCATATCTCAGTTGCAGGTAGTCTTTGTGAAATAGAAAGGTGGCATCGTATAAGTGTGTAGTTTTTTTAATGCTAACCAAATACAGAATTCTTTTTGTTTTCTTAAAAATGTAAATTATTCTTTTGATGGCAAGCAAAATTTATCATTTCTCAAGTCTTCAGTGTCACTAGATTTTTCAGGAATATTTTTTTGGATAAATGCATTCATATATACACTATATTACCAAAAGTATTCGCTCACCTGCCTTTACTCATTCTATGAACTGAAGTGCCATCCCATTCC
>JAUMHR010000045.1:5343157-5371001 GCA_032361145.1 Enteromius fasciolatus
CTCTGAGAGTGCCTCAGAAAAGAGGGGCGGAGTCAGCGGAGCTCGTGAAGATTTAAAGGGGAAGTACACAGAACAGAATGATTTCTAAAGAGCTGTTTTTGACAGAGTTAAAATGAGCGTTTCTTACACTATTTTTGAGAAATTTTAAAGCAATCTATATTACAAACTTTCCATTAAGATCCTAAAGAATCATAGAAGCTTGTGGAAAATTGCCTTTGTATGACCCCTTTTACAGCCAGTGATGTAGAAGCAGGCGTCTATCATCCTCTGCGGAGGCTGTTATTCACACTGTTACATCATAACGCTACACATTCCACCAGCTGCTGTTTTGGCAGACTGCCTTCAATATAACAAGGTTTTGAGTTCTGAAACTTACAGAATGTTTTTTTTATAGCACAATGACTGCTTATATATCAAAGATCAAAGGAATTATGAATTCTCAGTTCATGAGCCCTTTAAACAGATTACTTTTATCTACACACAAGCTTAACACGAAGCTTAAAAGGGTAGAAATACATAAATTACCATGATGTCTGTCAAATTTGGTTTGCAATTATAATTGCAATTATAATATTTTTATGTGCAACTTGTTTTTTTGTTGTTGGGTATTTAATTAATTTATTTATTTTTATATAAATTCCATACTTACAATGTGTTGTTGGAAAAGTGTGTTAGTGTGTTAGTTCCTAGTTCATAAAAACGTAATTATATGTGTTTCCAAATCAAAGTATGTCAGTGAAAAATATAATAATAAACAAATAAAACTCTGCATAAATTTACAGTTAATTAAATAAAAACATTAAACGCTTTATTCATTATTATCTTGGTGCATTCTTTGCAGAAAAGGCTATTTTTTGCTATGAAAGTTATTTAAAACTATTAAGACATTAGCATTTATGACTTTCCAATTAATAATGTTTATGCTGTGGTAAAACAACAAAACAATCACATAATTCCACCTTCAAAAATAGTCAATTTAATATCCTTTCCAGTACGTCTAGCCATACATTTTTCTCTTAGAGGTCTGCTGTGGTCAGGTGTGTGTAATTATAGGTGTCTGTATGTGTGTGTGTGTGAGTGTGTGTTTATGCGCTACTCAAGATCAGGGCATCTACCTGTTTTGACTGGTGTTGAAACCATTAGTGTGGCGGGTGAGACGGGCAGGTCTGAATGGAGGCCGAATGGCGGTTGATGTCTGTCTCTCCAGGCTACCTTTCTGAAACAGTGCCCCCTTTTTAACTCCCAATCTCCCCTCCATCCAGCTCGCCCCCAGCACTATCTCTCTTCATGCTCCTTCTTGCTCTTCACACACTCCATCCTTACTGTCATAACACCTCCTGAGGCCAAGAGGGATATTCAGGGAAAGAGAGAGGGAGGGAGACTTTCACAGGAATGATCAGACAGGAGTCATCATGAGAAATGAAGGTGGGGAGAAACTAGGAAGAGGAAGTAGATAGAGAGCAATAAGGCCAGGTGATGTTTTCGATCATATTTTCTAAGGTTACACGTGTCAAAGCAATTTGTCCTCCGGCGACAAAGCATCATTCAAACTTCTGCCATCACACACACATAGGCACAATCTCAAGCAGCTGTGAACCAGAGGCAGGGGGCTTTGTCAGGTGCTGATGATTTGCTGATTTGCCCCTGATGACCTGTTGTGCTTAAAAATTAATAGAAATTATGTGAAAAGTGGGTTGACTGTTATTGTTTCAGACTTTAGACGCCATAGTAACAATTCTGCTGTTCTGTGGAGATAATATACGGCGGGAGGCATTGTTACATTAAGTCACTTAAGTTTAATGTTTGGTGGAAAGAGCAGTCAGCGTCTTTTATCCTGACAGCAGCTGAAGGTGGCAATCTGTGATGTCACGATGAAAAAGTTCACAAATGGTGCTGAAATGGCTTCAGGGGTAGAAATGTTTGGATGCCAGCTGTCGGGTTTTCTCATTCATTATTGTTTTCTGAGCTTTGGTTATTTTGAGGAGAAGAATACAACACTTGTTTCAGCTGACGAGAGGTTACTGAGAACTAAAACATACCTGTAAGGCTTTGTGCTTTTGCCTCTTATGTATTTATAAGAGGATCCTTGAACTGTTTGTGTCAATGTTATGCATTTTACCTAATCAAAACATTTAACATATTTTAACCATGCATTAACTTAATGAATGAAATTGTTTTCACCAATGAACAGATCAATACTGATTGTGATTTGTGATTAGGGATTTTAATACAGTAAATGCATTATAAAAATTGATTTTTTTAAATATTAGATCAAATAGATATGTAAAAAGTTCATTCATAAACTATGACATGGTATTATTTTACTTCTTTTAATGTAATTTTTAAAGTGAAACTGTAATCCCAATAGATGGACTTTTTTTTACAGGTCGAGTACCATTTCACCTCCCCTAAATCTCTCACGCTCTGTCTGGGTCTCTATAGCTTGAGGAACTAGAATATCTTGAGCTTGAAGAAACTTCAGCTGTGGTTAATGAACACACACACAAACAGTCATGTGGTAATACCACCTGTGACAGGAGCACCTTCACCTCTTCAGCATATACTGAAGATGAACATGTCAACCATTCCCTCCGCTGCTATACTATAAACATAAACAATAAGACAGATCTATGATCATACCCACATAACTTTCTGACAACTTCAAAGTATATGGAGAATTACAAGTTAAAAGGGTTACATTACAATATTAGGTTAAAGCCACACCGTTGTAGCAGAACCTGATTTTGCTGAGTTAGACGTGTCCCTGGGTCAACATCTGTGTTGACCCTGGAACAACATTGTGATTAGCCAATCAGCTTTGAAGAAGCAGTTTATAGTTTTTGTGAAGTTTAGGCTTAAAATCAGTGTTTGGTGCTTGTACATCAGCATCTATCATTTATCATCTACCCTTGTAAGCGTTTCCTCCCTGTTAGTGTATTGTTCCTTACCTGGACTCCCGTTAACGACCTTGCTTTCCTCGACCACGATTCTCATCTTTCACCCCTGGATACCGTTTGCCTTGGATCCGACTGCCTCACTTGCTCATTTGTGACAGAAATGAGCAAGGGAGGCAGTCGGATCCAATTGCGAAGTGTTTATTGGAACACACAGGAGAAAACGACAGGCTGAGGTCAACAACGGCAAACGGGAATATAGTAGACAAATCCTTAAATGAGAGTCCAGAAACAGGCAATGAGTTGAGCGAGGAGCAAACGGTATCCAGGGGGGAAAGACGAGAATCGTGGTCGAGGAAAGCAAGGTCGTTAACGGGAGTCCAGGTAAGAAACAGTACACTAACAGGGAGGAAACGCTTACAAGGGTAGGAAGAACCATACACAATGATGAGCGGGGAACAATGGGAAGAAGGGGGGTATAAATACACAGGTAAACGAAATGAAAGGGGAGGGGAACATATTAGTTACCAGGGGAACACATGAGGTGGGTGGAGACAAGGAGCACATGAGACAGGACATCCATGGAGTGGAAAAAACAACCTCCACATACAACAGTGTGGCTGGAAGTGACGTACTAAAGTCCAACCGGCACTTCCAGCAGATCGTCACATCTACACTACACATCACCAAACCTGTATGTTTGTTTAATAAATAGTTACACTCAGCTACAGTGTGTAACTGGTGCACTGCAGTTATGTTCATGGTTTATTATACACCAGTTATGGTGACCAAACAAAAAAAAATTCTACTGACCTTGTGGGTTTTTTTATTTTATGATATTTATTTTTCTTTGAACTTTCCAGAACATCAACCAACACTGAAAATGCTTCATATCCTTGTTCATGTCATATCAGCTAGTGTGCAGATTGTTGAATGTCCATGAAAAGAGTGCAGGCTTGGGAAAGGTATGAAACTGTGGATGTTGATGTGAACAAGAGAGGAGTGAAGGCTGCTCCAGCCTCCTAAAAGTTTTTATCTTCAGTGCACTTGTTGATCAGTCTGGGAAACTCTTGTTTTCTCTGCTAATGGAGGTCAGGTCCAAGACTGGATTTGATCGCACATGTGCTGAATATGATGTTCTGTGATCTTTAGTTAAATCTTTGGTTGTACAGGGTATTGCAGTGCTCTTGAAACAGTGTAGTGTATGACACGTGTGGAATAAATGTTATCCTGGGTGTTTTTGAGTTTTTAACCCAACAGGTGTTTTTCTTAACGTTATGCCAAGGCTCATGGGAAATCCTCCTTCACAGTTTTCCCAGCCCTCAGTCAGGATAGTGAAGAGACAAAACTCTGTAAAGTGTGTGTGATGCAAGGCCGAACAAGGATAGGTTGAGAAAGGTGTCATTTTTTTTAATCAAAACATTTGTCCTTGTGGTCTTGTAGAACAAATCACATACACCTTCCTGTGTACACTATAGGCTACATGTGAGAGAAAGAGAGAGTCAGCTGATGAATTCAGCATTCAGAATTCAGTGTACGAACAGTACGTACGCAGTGCTGTATTAGACGTAATGGAAACATACGCTGTTTGTGCAAATCAAAGCGTAAGTACACGTACAAGACATATATTTTCCAGTACAAGAACTCTGTACTTAATCTGCATACACTGCTGTACAAAATGGCCCTACACTGACATTACAGTGCAAATCTTTGTCCTAATTTTTGTTTTCTTTCCATACAAAAAGCATTTTTGTAGCTTCATAGCATCACGGTTGAACCACTGATGGCAGATGGAGCCTTTAGACGACGTCTTTATTACTTCTCTGCACCTTGACAGTCATAATTGTTTGGCAGTCAATAGGACAGTTACAAGCCTCCCGATTTTTATCAAAAATATCTTAAATCGTGTTCTGATGACGAACAGAGTAAGTTATTAATGGCAAAATTTTAATTTTGAGGTGGAGTTACCTTTTAACTGTTTATTAAACAAGAATTCAGTATTAAAAATGTAGACCCATGTTGTCTGTTATTTTATGTATTTTGTCAGCATTAAACAAAAACAGTTCCATAGCAGAGTACACATTCATGGCCAAATGATTTGGAAGTGACATCAATTTTGTGTTTTACAAAGTTAACTGCTTCAGTATTTGTAGGCTATTACTCCACGTTTTTTATATACTGAAAAACAATTATGAGCAAATTATACGTTTTAAAGGCTTTTATTGGCAAAACATATATATAACGAGTCAATATTTACAGTTAACCCTTGTTTTTCATAACCTTTGCAATTGACTCTGGCATGCTGGATATTAGATTCTAGGACAAATCCTGACTGATGGAAATCTATTGTTGCCTTATTAGTTCTCTGAGTTTGTCATAATTTGTTGGCTACGGCTTGTTCACTCGCTTTTTGAAGAATGGTCACAGGTTCTCCATGGGGTTGAGATCTGGGGAGTTGCCTGGTCACAGATCGAAATTTTCAATGTAATGATCTCCAAGCCACTTCTTCACTGTACTCAAACCTATCTCCTTAAAGTTCTTGATGATCCTATAAATGGTTCTTTCAGCTGCGATATTGTTTGTAGCAGTTTCCTTGAATGTGAGGCCATTTTGATGCAAAGCTATGATGGTTAAATGTGTTTCTTTGGAGTCAACATTACTAACAAGGACAGGCTTCTTTCATTGCAATCCATCTGATCTTGCAGTCTAATTAGTATGATAGTGATTGACTACTCGTACTCGTTCACACTTTCACACGTGCTGCTGATATAATTAGTAAATTAATGTTAGCTGGTCATTTTGTGTCAGGATCAAAAAAAGTCAGAATTTGTTTATTTGTGAAAAGTTCATATTTTGCACAAATCAGTTGAATTAGTGATTCAAATGAACCAACAGAAAGAGTGGGATCTCCACCACTAGAATACACTGACTAATGGTCTGTCTGAAACATGCAAACTATGACAAGCAACAAACTGGTGTATCTGTCACAAACATTTTAAAAAATGCTGTAAAGCCTATTAGCGCTCTTTAAAAGTCACTATCTCCCCCTTAACTTACTTTACTGGGACTGGATATTAGATTCAATCTTTAGATTAAAACACTAACCATAAGACAGCTGGACAAATGAAGGGATAAAGAATGCAAAAAGTACAGAGAGATGAGGGGATGAAGGGATGGATGGAGGTACAGAGATATGCACTCAGCTTGTCATAGCTCCAGGCGTTGTGGCTTTGTGATGTGGGTTGAGCAATAACATTACTCATTTCACATTCCAGATTCTTACCCTGTGCCATCGTCCACCTATCTCTCTCTCTCTCTCTCTCTCTCTCTCTCTCTCTCACAGAAATGTTTTAGAAAATATCTTTTTATTACATTTCTCTTTATCTTTTCAAATCAAGCCAGTCTTCTGTTCTTCTGCAAGGCTCTTTGTCTTTCCTTTAGTATTTGTGTGGCGGTCTTGTAGGGTTCATAGCAAAACATAAAGTAAGAAATTCATAGAAATTTGTTCTTGCTCAAGGCTAAAGAGCTAAGCATAAGTTTGCTCCAATAGGTAACACATAAACCAGTAATCAATGTAAAACTATGTAAGCTATTATGAATATAGGACAATTGCTTAGCAACAGAAAATAATATTTATGAAAATGTACACTCTTCAAAATTTACATCTACGTTTCCATGAAGCAACTTTAATATGCATTAGAAACTTTTAATTCTCAGAAAGGTTTATATTACAATGTTAGGTTAAAGTGTTCTTTACACTAAAAATAATGGTTCTTTTAACACCTTAGAACCATTATTTTTAAGACTGTGCTAGTTCACCCCCACCCCCCCTCCCACCCCACCACCAAAAAAAAAAAAAAGAATGGGATAGTTCACTCCAAAATGAAAATTCTCAAAGATGTATTAACTTTCTTTCCAAAATCACACACATACACACACACAAAACATGTTTTTTATATATAAATATTTATATATCAGGTTTGCAGTATTTTATCTCATGAACCTGAAAAAGAGATTTAAAGATCTAATTTACTTAAATTTAGAGCTAACTAGCATTTTTACGCTATGAGTGTCTGTTCTCTATCCAGACGGAAGATGGCAGATAAAAGCGCCCTGTCCCCAGAGGGTAACAGACCTACCTGCTTGACCTCGCTGACCAAACAAAGCAGCATTATCGCACACACATTATGATTACAGTAAAACATACTTGACATTAAAATAACCACCACAAACATGCTCGAATATGCAAATGAGAAGATTAATGACAAGGATGAAAATTCACACATCAGAGCCGCTCATTGAGGAACACACACACAGTCTCCGCCGCTGCAGCCTCTCTCTAGGGGATGTGTGCGTGAGAAGAAGGCTGTGGACGCTGGGCTTTGGGGAAATGAAGGCTTTAGGATTCATTATTAAACTAGTGCTGTATCATCCCTCACAGACCCCCGTGGTCCGCCATAGCAGCATATTCATCTGCAGCCCTGTCCTTCTAACTTAACTTATTTACAAAGTAGCCATCCCTCTGCTGCACATTTTTCATTTATTCATCCGTACACTCGTTCACTCACTCACTCTTCATTCCTCCCTTCTGTCTGAACTCTACCTTTCTCTCCTTGACATGCCCCAAGGGTTAGAAATTCCTTTGTTGAAGCATGCGTGCGTCTGTGTGTGTGCTTAAATGTCGTCAACGAGGCTTAAGTTAACTGTTCTTAGACTTTGGTTTTGTAACAAATCAGCTTTTATTTAAAAAGCCACCACATGACGTGGCTGTTGTCTTGTAAACATGGAATTTCTGGCCTGTTTCACCTCCAACCTATTTCTGTGCGTCTTTAATAAAGGTAAGTACTGATAAACAGTCATTAGATGGGGTCTGGATTGATGATCTGGGCAGACAGTGAAAGCACAGATCTGTTTGATGGAGCATGGCTATTATTCTCATTACGTCTGAACAGAGAATAGGAGAGTCTTATTGGGGCTATTACCTTTAGACACATCAAACACAGCAATGCACGCATGCTTTAATGTTCAGATAATAATGCTCATGAGCTCTGTGATGAATCAGCTTATGGATGTCAGCACGGCCTGACAGTATCTCTTTCTGTGGTTTTTGGTTGAAAATCTGTGGAATGGATTCAAATATGGCAGAATGTGTTAATCAGATCTGAGAGCACTCTTTGAAGAAGCTGAAAGAAGCATCCAATTAGGCATGATATTTAATATGGTAACATACAAGGGGCTCTTTATGAATGATGGGTGCTCCAATTTGCACGTCCACATATTTTGTTGACCCTGGAACAACATTTTATTCCAAAATTTTAGTTTTGACCGTATCTCTACACCTAAACCTAACCCTACCCATGAGTAATGCCTATAATCAGAGGAAATGATAGATGACTGACACTGATGTACAAGCACCAAACACTGAAAGCCTAAACTTCACAAAAATTATAAACTGGTTCTTCAAATCTGATTGGCTAATCACAATGTTGTCCCAGAGTATACAAAGATGTTGACCCAGGGACATGTTGCATGTAAAATTGGGTCTGCGTTCCAATTCTATTTTGGAACTTTTGCAGAAGTAGCTATTTGCACTATACAACCACAAAAATAACTAGTCAGAATAGGCCCCTATTTAATTTTGTAATTTTCATTAGACAAAAAGTTTCATATACAGCAGGTTGTGAAAATTTTGCAATACGATTGTTAAGTAAATACATTACAGCATCATTTTAATTTTTAGTTAAATTCAACAAGATGCCTAAAATGGCTAAGGTTTATATAGAAGAGAATATGTTTTTATAATTACAATATAAAACTATCCAATGTGACTTTATAACAGTCATTTTCTCTCTCATTGACAAAAATTGCCATGACATGACAAAATGTACGATCTATTTTGGACATAAATGTAGGCTAAATACAGCAAATCAAGTCAAAAACTTATACAGGACCTAGAATTGGTGAATCTTTCTGTTTAATTTGGTTAAATTAAATGAATAGAATGAATTAAATGAATTGCCTGAATGAACCAATACACTAGAATTAATCCATTAATTCCAATATGAGAGAAGATAAATAATAATAAGGTTAATAACCTTTTTGTATGATAGATTTACAATGAATCTGAGTCAGACTTTTCTGTACTACACACAAAAAGTTTTCTCGTAGCTTCGTAAAATTAGGGTTGAACCACTGATATTGTAATGGAGTCTCAGAGTCGTCCGAATCCATTTGCAAGCTTTTATTTCTCAGAGTACACAGGCTAGAGTCATAATCACAGGCAGACGAGAACAATACAGGCAATCCAATAGAATAAACAGTAAACAGGCAATGGTCACAAGGGCAGGCAGAGAGAATCGAGGTAAAGATAAACAGTCCAAGTTCGAATACAAGAAAACAAACGTGGGTAATAACGCTCAGTGATATCTCGAAGGGACTATATGACTTTGCGTCTGTATTCACAAAGATCGCACCTTAAATAGGCAAATACAGGCCGAACGTGGGTCTAAAGAGTCCGGTTAGGAACTTAATATGCCGGTGAAGGTTCTCGCTGCTGATGGTCAGAGAGGGCCACAGAGGTACCGTTGGTGACAGAGCCCCACCCAACCCATGTGAACATGTGAAAAGTGGGTGAGATACGATAACTGGCTGGTAATTCTAATTGAAATGATACAGGAGTGATTTGTCTGATTATTTTGAATGGACCCACGTACCTCGGGTTTAGCTTTTTGCAGGGTAGACGGAGACAAAGGTCCTTGGATGACAGCCAAATCCACTGTTCGACCTGGTACTGCGGACCCTTCGACTCGGCGAATGACGCTCTGGAGCTGTACATGGGCGACCTCCCAAGTGACCTTACTGCGCCGGAGCCAGTCGTCCACAGCAGGTACGGTTGGTCAGTTCTGCGATCCAAGGAAATAAAGGCGGTTGGAAGCCTAACACGCACTGGAATGGCATGAGGTTGGTTGCTGGCTACTCTGCCCAGAGTAGGTACTTGCTGCAATAATGCTGGTTCTGATTGCAGTAAGAGCGAAGGAAGCAAGACAGTTCCTGATTCAATCTCTCCACTTGGCCATTGGACTGGCAATGGTATCCGGATGTAAGGCTGACATTAATATTTAATTGAGTGCGAAGGCTTTCCAGACTCGTGAGATGAACTGCGGTCCCCAATCGGAGACGATATCTTCGGAGAGGCTGCAGAAACGAAAAACTTGAACTTGATTGACCAGGGCCATGGCAGTCTCCCAGGCAGGTGGTAGCTTGGGTAGCGGGATGAAGCGGCATGACTTGGAGAAGCGATCAATTATCATGAGGATGGTGGTATGGTGATTGGAAGGAGGTAAGTCCGTCACAAAGTCAATGGCTTTGTGGGACCACGGTCTCTGAGGAATGGGCAGGGGTTGTAGCAGGCCGACGGGACGTTGATGTGAAGACTTGGATATATTACATGTGACACAGTTTCTGACAAACAAGGAGACATCCTGGGAACGAGATGGCCACCAGAACTGGTTAGAGAGGAGCTCCAGAGTAGCTTGGATGCCTGGATGACCTGCGCTGGGGTTGTCATGGATTAAATGCAGTAGGCGGTTACGCAAGGGCTCCGGCACGTAGGTGCGGTCAGGAGGAGTGGGGTCGTCGGCCTGTGTTTCTCTAATTTCTGCCATGATGTCCCACTGTACCGGTGCCAGGATTATGGAGGGTGGAACAATGGATGCCACCAGCGGTTCCTGTGTGTGCTGTTCGAACTGCCGTGATAGGGCGTCAGCCTTGCCGTTCTTGGAGCCCGGGCGATAGGTGATGCTGAAGCTGAAGCGAGAGAAGAACAAGGACCACCGTGCCTGGCGTGAGTTGAGACGCTTGGCTGTTCTTAGATACTCCAGGTTCCGGTGGTCCGTGAGGACAATGAAAGGGGTAGCTGCGCCCTCCAGCCAATGTCTCCACTCCTCCATGGCTGCCTTCATGACTAAGAGTTCCCTGTCTCCAACATCATAGTTCCGTTCTGCAGTGTTCAGCTTTCGAGAGAAATAGGCACAGGGGTACAGCTTGGGTTGCTCCCTGTGGCGTTGTGACAGAATGGCTCCTATGCCAGTGCTGGAGGCATCCACTTCCACCATGAATTGACGTCCGGGGTTGGGTTGACGGAGAATGCGTAGGTGAAGCGGTCTTTTAGTGTTTGATAGGCCTGTTCACAGTCGGCTCAGAGTCGCCCGAATCTATTTGCAAGCTTTTATTCCTCAGAGTACACAGGCTAGAGTCGTAACCATAGGCAAACGAGAACAATACAGGCAATCCAATAGAATAAACAGTAAAAAGGCAATGGTCACAAGGGCAGGCAGAGAGAATCGAGGTAAAGTTAAACAGTCCTAGGTCGAATACAAGAAAACAAACACGGGTAATAACGCTCAGTGATATCTCCAAGGGACAATATGACTTTGCGCCTTAAATAGGTGAATACAGGCTGAACGCCAGGCCGGAAGCACCGAGGTGCGTAGGTCTTAAGAGTCCGGGTAGGAACTTAATATGCCTGTGAAGGTTCCCGCTGCTGACGGTCAGAGAGGGCCACAGAGGTGACAGATATCACATGGGCTAATGTGATCTAATGACATGCATTAATTTTTGGACCTTAAAGATTTTAGTTGCACTGCTGTCTATGCAGACATGTGTTCCAATGATAAACAGGTCTTTTGTGTTTGGAACAACAAGAGGGTGAGTAATTAATGACAAGATAAAACATGAGTTTTTAATTTTTTGGGTGAACTATCCCTTTAAGGTTTTAAGGTTATTAGAATGAATCAGAATTCCCAACCAGTGTATGTGAGAGTGGGCTGATAAAAACAAGCTGATTCTCTAAATTCATAAATGAATAAAATGTTCTTATGCAACATGTGAGAGAGGACCACTGAGGTGAGCCTGTTTGATTATTCTCCCAGCTTAGACATTTACAACAGCCTCTCATACAGTATCTTTGTTACTGGAAAGCTGTACTATTATGACAGTGGCTGACCTGTAAGAAATTCACTTGGCTCGTGCCAGATTCCCGGTGTCCATTACTTAGGTTTGTTTGTGTGTGTGGCACATCATGTGCAAGCTCAACTATTTGTATATGTTTTGAGTGAGCGAAATTAGAATGAGGCTCAAGTTGAGAGTAGTGACAGGAAAATACTGCAGGTCAGGATCCATCAGCTCTATGATTAGCTGTGATTTAACTAGAGAGCAGGTGTTTGCGTGCAGAGCTCTGGACAGGTGTGCAACCACAAACACAGAAAGAGAAAGAGAGAAAGCGAGAGGCAGAAAGGAATCTGTTGACAAATGTCACACACCATTTTTACAAATGTACTATTTTATTTGAATATGATCAATTGGTTCTTAAATAAGGAAATAGGTCACAAAAGTTAAAAAAAAGAGTAAATGCATTTGTATTTCATGCTAAAGTTTTTAAAAGAAGCATTGTCTTAAATATGTAGTAAGGAAAAAACATCTTAGTATTTAATTTCCCCCATAGACCGGGTGAGGTAGTAGCAAAAATCCCCGGCGTGAAATCAACAAAGTGAAACATTACACTGTTAAAGCTATGACAACACAAACAAACACATAGACTCCATAACCCGCAGGTTGACAGAGAGGGTTCATTGCGGATGTCTGTGCTATAAATGCTGCCATTTCATCAGTTGCAGCAGAGTAACACATCCACAAACATACACTCAGAAGTAGGAAATAATCTCATCTTGAAGCAAACGTTTTAGACATTACGAATGCTTCAGCTGAATGGCATTTCACTGAATGCTTGGACTCTCTTTCACTTGATTGATGTGGCCAATTTTACTGCAGTTTTCTGCCTTCCCAGAATCACCATGCACACACTTACACACACACACTATGTTGTGTTTACATGTTTTATGGGGACTCTCCATAGGCGTAATGGTATTTATACAGTACAAACTGTATGTGGTATAGCCCTACGCTGACCCTACACATAAACCTACCCCTTACAGGAAACTATGTGCATTTTTAGATTTTCAAAAACTTAATTCTGTGTGATTTATAAGCTTGTTTCCTTATGGGGACTTAACAAATATCCCCACAAGGTCACAATTTACTTGTATTCCTGTCTTTGTGGGGATAACTGGTCATTATAACGTGATAAATACCAGGTGCACAGAGAAGTAGGCACGTACACACTCATTCTCACACACATTCTCAGAGTTTCAGTTATTAAGTGGATAAATGTATGTAATGTTTAATTTTAACGGAAAATATTTAGGAGTAATACTTTGCGTCTAAACTTGCGTCTTTAACTTTGCGAGTTAAAAATGTGCCTTTATGTGCCGTGCACCTACAGAACTGATTTTCAACATTTCCACTCATATTTGACCTTCGAAACAACACAACTATGAACTGTAAAATAAACAACAACAAAAAAAACAGTAAAATGAATCCATAAAAAATGAAGCTAAAAAAACAAAACAAAAAAAAAATTAGAATTAAAAAAAATTAAATATCCCTGTAACAAATGCCTCAATTAGGCATTGAGCATACCTACTTTCAACTCTTTCTGCTTTCAGCACATTCTGAAGAAAAAGCACTGTTATTTTCTCTGATTGGTAATGGGCTAATAAAGGATTGGAATGGAGTTTATCAAAGGCTTCATACACATGAAAGGGCTTACAGAATTTATAGGCCAGAGAGCCTTGCTTACCAGGGAAGGAGATGCTTTCCTTTGTTCTGGATGGGACATACTCACTCTTATTGCCCTTGATGGGAAACCATAGAATAAAGGCTACATACTCAGAAGCCCAGATGTTTGCACACACTATACACAGCTGTAGGGAGAGGTGACGTTTGGGCCATGCTTTTAATGACACACTTTGTTCTCTTCGATCCCTAATGCTTGTATTTTTAGCATACTTCTACATAGAAAAGCAGGAAATTCATGCAGCAATATGGCAAATGTAAATAGGTGTAGCATTTGTGAACACAGTCTGGAATACACCAGTAAGTGTGCAGCAGTTGATCGGTTTTATCTAATTGCAATAAATACATTCCTATATATTACCAGATACAGCCATTTAATGGCCATTCAATATATAAAACAAAACATTTCTGATGATATATCTTTCTCTAACATTCATTAGAAGTCTATGAAAGTAGACTGTGTCCCAGTAGATTTCCAGTTTATCAGCACGACCACTCTCTCACCCCCATTTGTAATATATCTCGTAACAGTACTTTCTTAAAAAAGACTACTGTAATATTCACAATAAATGCATTGATAAGTGCTTCATACTCAGTATATTTTGAAGCCATGTGTGGACTCTCAGAGCAATAGAGAGAGATGCAGTACAAGCAGTCAGAAATATAAGTGAGCAGACCGCCGTCTCACTTCCAAACTATCAATTATAACTACACATTGCAGATCTCTAGTCCATTGTCACAATTGGCAACCTCCCAGTGCTGCAGAAGAAAAAAAAAGTGGTCTGGTTCAGTCTAAACCTCCACTGAACTAGGAAACATATGGAACCTCCCATTTAGTTTCCTTGACAGCAGAAAAGCAAATTTCAATCTAGTCGAGCATCCCACAAATTCTCTGGGACCCATGTTTGCCCACACTTGTGTCATGCCTGAATGGGTTCATGTACTCTTTAGTGAAGAGGAGATGAACATATTTCACTTGCTGTCCATGATAAATGGATTGAGCTGGAGACTTGAGCTGGAAAGTAGGATTTCCTTGTCTATGATAACCGATCAAGAAGGTGGAGCTGGGGTGGTGGAAGAACTGTAATAGGCTGAGGTGAGTAAGCAGTGGCATATATATGCTTGTTCAGGCACTGATTGGTCATATTAAATGAACATGTTCCTCCTGAACGTTTGTTTGGAACTCCATGTAGGAGCCCAGAGTTTAAGAGATTTATCCATTTCAACTAAGCCAGGTAAGACTAGCACCTCAACATCTTTTCCCTAATCACAACCTCTCACAATTCTAATAGCTGTCTAGCCGATGCATTCGCAATCCTCAAACTTCCTCATTGTCCAGTTTGTTTCTTGCTATCAGTGTTTCTTGCAGGTGTAGACCTCTTCCTCTCTGAGGCAGGTTTGACACTCTACGTGACAGCACCAGCGGACCTGGCAGTGGCAGGAGAGGGTGGTTAGGCGGAGGGCCGTGTTGTAGCCCCGACCGCAGCACAGACTGCTGCAGCTGGTGTCCTTTGAACACGGTCTGCTGGCTGTCCCGGGGGAGTAGCGCGATGGCCTGCAAAAGCTGGGTGACTCCTCCAGAAATACCAGCTCGGTGGGTCGCAGACGGGGACTTGTATTGCTGTGGCGACGTGGGCTTGCCAGCTCGGTCTCTCCAGTGGCGGAGTTGGTAACGCTATGCACTCGAACAGCCGTGTCATAGCGGTACTTCAGCAGATGGCCTGTGTCTTGAAACGGGGAGAGCTGCTTCCAGCATGTTCTCACAGCACACGAACCGGAGACACCGTGACACTTACAAGTAGTCTTAAGACCACTCTTCACCGCCTGAGAAGAAACGAAAAGACAGAGGTGAAGACGGGAACACGGCACACCAAATACAACACTATGATCCTGTGAAAATGAAACAGAAACTTAGAAATCTGAGGAGAGGATTCAATATGGGACGCTGAAGTTTGGTCTCTCTCATTGGACTGGCTATGACCTTTGCATGTGGACATTTGGTACTTAAGAAGATTTTAAATAGAAACTATTCATTTATATAGAGATATTTACACTTTTTTTTCTTATCCAGAAATGAAATGTGCCAGCCAATAAGATATAAGCCTAAAAAAATTACTATGAATCAAATTTATTTCTTTCATATTGTATTGGTGTAAAGAGGCCCTAGTTCAGTGGTTTTCAACCAAGGTACCAAGGTTGACTAGCTACTGCATCAAACTTTCAATGGGGGCCTCAAAATGATTTAAAACAAAATAACTCAAGATATGTTGTTTTTTTTTAATTACTATTTAACAAAAACTTTTTTTAAAGGAAGCAGGATTACCATGGCTTTGGAAAACAGGGATGTAGTGAAAAATAAATATACTTGAATGTGTTTGAAATGCATTTATTAAATTTGTATCGTACAAATGCATTTTCAAATGTATGTACTTAATACAATGCCCTGCAATTGTACTTTAAGTATACCAGTTTATTATACTCAAAGTCTGCTAAACTGGAAGAACTAATTTTGTAATTAATGCACTTTAATTGTGCGGACAGACTTACTTGGAAGTGTACTTAAGTTATTTTGAAGGGCTATATTATTTATAGATCATAAAATCCTCATTAAAAGTAACAATAAAACACATTTTAAACTTGCTACGTGCATTTTAAACCTGAAATGTGCATTGTGCACATGTACACTAAAAAAAGTTATATCTCAGAAAATTTGTTAATAGATTTGAACCATACTTAGTATTAAATAAATTTTATTTAAAATACATTACTTGTTTTACTAGGATATTTTAGTTAAGTAGAATTTCTATACCTTAAAATTGATGTAAAATGAAATCCTAAAAATGAATATAGGCCTAAAAATGTTTAATCAGTTAAATATCGTGATTAAGAATATTTTGAAAATCCTTATTCTCAGTTCTACCAAAAAGTCATTGGGCCTTCAAATATCATTGTGGACAGTTGGGAGTCCTAAAAGTTGGGAAGCACTGGGCTAAAAAGAACTATATTACATTGGGAAGTCACATTAACTTTTTAAGACCCTGCATCCTCATTTGAGGACATTATATTATATGAAAATCATAATTAATTAGATTTAGTTCATAGATACACCTAATGAGAAAACCCATTTATTACCATTTAGCACACATTTTACAGAAAGAAAATTAGTATATCAAACCAATATGTTATAACATAGTGAAGAATCATCTTAATACTAAGTGTGGTAAAAAAAATGAAATAAAATATTTTATTTTTTTTAAATAAAAAAATGAGTTTTTTGAAAACTAAAAATGTATTGGTCAGTTGCCTTTGCCTATGCATGTTCATTCATGCCTTTTAATTTTTTAAAGGAATTGAGTCCTTAACTTATGGATGAAATATCATGATCAAAAAAACAATTTTTTCCCTAAAACTTTTTTCTCGGGTCTTTAGAGGTTAATAAATTTCTATGGATTATCTCCCCAAAAGTGGGGAGCGAAATGGACACAGAAGTTGTAAAAGTGGAACAACACGTTATCCAAAATTATAAATTGTTCAAGTAATTCCGCTGATACTCTGGAACTCAATAGCCCTGAGCTAAAAACCTTGCGTTGACATGGTGTAGAAGATGGATGCAGTGGGAATGCCTGGGCTGGCGGTCTTTCAACTCTGACCTGCACCTCTTGAAGACCACCATCCCTGATCTATACTCAGATCAGCACATCTTTGTTCTGTTGCACTTTTACTATCCCATTTTCAATTTCAAAGTATTGGTACTCTAAGTTTAGGAGCCAAATCATATTGTTAACTGTTGATCTACTTCTCCTATATAGTCTCCTCTCCTCATTTTAAATAGATTGCGGAGGTAGCTGTAGAGCAAATCAGTCTATCAAAAAGGGCCCAAGGGGAGATGGGGAGGTCAAATGGTCGATGGGGGTGTTCCACCCTACACAGGTATGAGCTCCCACCCCAGGGCCACATGAGCAATACAGAGAAGAAGTGAGGAAACGGGGAGAATCTGAAAGTGGAGGGGAAAACAAGACCTCAGCCACCTTTGCTTGTTTTTGTTAACCGCCATCTGTGGCCTGAGGTGTCAACTGTGGGAAACAACAAAACCGGAGACTGATAAGATAAGATCCGAATTTGTCCAGCCGTTCTTTTCTTACTCTTTCTGTGAACCTCGTAAACCCTCCCCCTTTTTCGCTCCCTCTGTCTTTCCCTGAGGCTGCCAGTCTCCTGGTAACAGAACTGTTTTGAGGGATGTTATGAGGATTTATGAAAGTCTGGGAGAGTGGTGGCGGCGACGGCAGCAGCAAAAATGAGACTGGTCGAGCGGGAGGCATACAGAAGTTGGAAAAAATGCTTGTATATTACAAAGGCCTCTGCATAATCGCCATCATGGGAGACCTCTAATTTTGAAGAGGGCCTCCACAGCAAGCGCTGTCATGCCTGGACCAGGCGAAGGAACACCTGGCTCTAGAGAGCTGGCCAATACCTGCTTACCTACCTGCCTCACCCCACTCGCTGAACTCTCCTTTGGGCAACAATGAACTAGAAGACCAGAGAGTTAACCCTTACAGATGTTTTCTGTACAAACTTTGAAAAACACTGGATCATGTAGGCTACACTCTTAAAAATAAAAGTTTTATAAAGGATTCCATGAAGAATCCAAAGAACCCTGTTAAAAAAACTGTTGTTTAGATTATTTATGTTCTGCAAAGAGAGACAAAAATTGTTCTTTTAAGAATGGTTCACTTGAGAACCACGATTAGGAGACCCCCTTTTGCAAACTTCACTCCTAAAAACGTACGTTAAATATATATATTTAAATGGGCATATTTTGCGTCTTACCCGGATGCCGACGTTAATGTTTTGAGCATCGATTTGGGCACGCAGGTCCTTGCTGACCCGTTTTTGACCCAAAAATCTCTTGAGAAACTTGGTGCTGTATTTGAGGTTGTCCCCGCAAACGCCCCACTGCCAGGCCTCGCGGTGCTGCAGGCCAGGAGAGTCGTCACAGGTGCAGCGCTCCATGCGCCCCGAGCTGCACGCTTTGGCCAGCGCGTGCGATAATGCTGCTGATGACACCGCGAGTAGGAAGGCCGTCTCTTTAAAGCCTGATGAAGTAACGCATTCATAAATGAGTACTGAACAACTGCAGCTCTTTTACATATATACAAAATAAGCCTATTAGTTATTCTTATTATTTTTTTAATAAGTTGCATTAAAATAAAACGACAAGCATATCAAATATTTAATGTAGCCTAATTGGGACCATCCACTTTACAAGCTTTCTTTACAGAAATTACCTAATAGGCCTATTCATAAAAAAACAATAATCTCTGATTGCAAATAATGTAATTCTAAAACAGTTTTGATAAGCAACAAAGTGGATATAATATGTCCACAATAACAGAACTGAATCTGTGTTATGTATCTTATAAAATACATTTCTGTGACCACATATATCATTTATCAACTCGGCTATAAACAAAAGGCGACCCTGACATGACTGTAGGTACCCTATAAAGAAAACCCTCCAGAATTAAATTCACAGCTGTTAATTGCATTATTTTATCACGATCCTTTAAACATAATCCCTCATCGCATCCCCTTGTATTATTGTTTGCGTAAATCAGAGCTGAGACAAGGAGTGTTGTTTGATCCAATTAATTATTATTTTGACTACGTTTTCTGTCAGATGAAAGCCCGAAATCACGCCGCCCTTTTCCTCTGAGAACTGGGCGCTTTTCCGCGAGATAAAAATACTTCAACTGGCCCCGCGAGGCCTCACCGCACAGGGATTCCGCGCTTCCCAAGTCCCTAATTACCAGCGGACTGACCTACGCATGGCTTTCACGTTCACATCCTGCACATTACGCACATGTTCGTATGGAAGCAGGCACCACATGGAGGTTTCTGCGTAGTTGTTGATACCAAAACATTCCCTTTCTGACGATATATAAGTAGTACTGACTAATTTAAGGCTACCAAAGCAAATTATACAATTGTGTTTTGTGGGTTTTAAATAGTTATGATTTTTACTATGTGATATTTTATATTCATAACGAAACAAACATCAAGTACCCTAGCTAACTTTTTTGTTTCTTTTTTGATCAATTATAAATTACTTGTTTTGTTTTCTTTCTGATATTTGGACTGTCATCAACCAGATAAATCTATCTATCTATCTATCTATCTATCTATCTATCTATCTATCTGCCTGTCTTTATAGGACATGCCATTATATTAAGGAAAAAATGAAATAAAAATATGAACAATTCCATAAACAACAGCTTGTAGTTTCATGACCTTGAGCGCAAGGCTAAACATGGCTGAACTATCAACCTTGCCATATTCCAACATAATATTGTAAAACATTTGAATACAAATCTGTAGGCTTGGGATGACAAAAGCAACGTTAATAACTCTAATAACAGATTTTTTTCCAGTTTTCAGAACGGAACCCCAATACTGTGGGAAGGATCTTACCTCGTTTTAAAAGGCTTCCACGTCCATCCATACTACAGTTCCAGCGCTCGTTGCGGAACTGATAGCGGCACTCCAGGAGGCTGAGGCGGACAGATTCCCTCAGAGTCTCCGCCAGCCCCGGTTCTCGCCGGCACAAGCGCTTTTGCCGGCGCGTCAAAGTCATCTGCTCGCATTGTTTCAGGTGCGCTTTGCCGTTCGGAGGATCGTTGGCAAATGGACCGGGCAGAAAAACCAGTGGCTCGCGACCTGTAAGGCTAACGATAATATGCACAATACAGTCACTAAAACCTCTTAATTTGAAACCTCTTATTATTATTTTTTGGCAGGGGCTCATTATGATTTGTTTACAAACACCATACATTTAAAATACACTAAAACAAACCTTCAAGACATTTTAGAACATCAGACGGAGCGTAAAACGTTTTCATCGATGTTCAACATCAATCTAACTTGTCACAATTTTTTCTCTCACCCCAATTGCCAATAAGTTTTCAGAGTTTTGACACTAAAGCTATTGCATTTGAGTTTGGCAACAAAGTAACTTTTAACTAGAATGATGACCGAGTAATGACATATGTGCTTTGAATGTGTTTAAATACCTAATTTGAATAGTCGTGTTTGATTTAAATAATGCACAAAACTACACGTGCTCTCTCCGCAGTCACTCAGTAGACTATAGTGTAAGCGCCCCTGGCTTTTGGAAACAGCACAAACTTAAGTAAGCACTCTTAAATAAAAACCAATTGCAGAGTGTTTTACGTGTTTATAGGATTCTTATTATAAACACCAGCGGGCAACGTCATATGAGCATAAGCCAGAAAGACCTTAATTATCAGGTAGTGCGAGGGTAGGACGCGGTGCCAAACCATGGGAAAACATTTGTATCCATACACTGCGCTCAACGGCAATAATCGACTAGAAGCACACCATTTAAATATTTTAGACACATCTTTGCTTTAAACAACAACAACTAAAATTACATCAAATTGTATTGGTGTTAGATGTAGCTACTTTTTAAGAGTATATTAAAAATTGTTATTTATTTAAATAACTATAAGATATTTTTAAAAAAGCCACTTTCAACAAATAATTATTTAATTTTGCATCATTTGATTATTTGTAACAGATAAGCTGTAATGTAGGTTTTACGCGTGATTATTAAACATGCAACCAATAACAAGATATGCGTAATTGCGCACTGGACATCCAGCATCACCAAATATCTCCACATGTTGCCGCAAATTAAAAATTATTGAAATCCATATAAAATAGAGCAATAATGCAGTCAGAGGCTATTTCCGAGAATTCAGAAAAGATAGAGGATACAAAAGTCTCTGCTGACCCGAAATAGGCAGCTGCGTGGGAGAGAAGGATGCAGAGGGCAAAAAGTCGCAGCGGACAGGCAGTCCTCGGAAGCCCGGTGCACATGATGACGGCTCGACGCTGCTCTTCATTGCGCTATCTGTCCGTGTTGAAATCCCAGCTGTGCTGGACAGCTCAACTTCTTAAAGGGGCAGAAACTCATTTTAGCCCTTGGGGAGGCGCGGTCCCGAGAGGGGAGAGGCGCGCCAAACTTATTGGATCATCGGTCACTCCGCCCATTGCCAGGGAAACGAAATTTCCCTACATATTAGCAGGTGCGTTTACCTGCTGAATGGTTTACATTCATTTAGGGCTGACTCAGACAACTTTTGGATATGGATAAAAAAACGATTAGTATTGCTTTAAATACTATTTTTACTCTTTCTAAGTTATTTATTATAAGAATAATGATTGTCTGTTTACTCTTGTTTAATTTCAACACCTTGTTTACAAACTGTGGCTCCATTCTCATTTCCTCAGCATCATTAACACACTGGCGTCTTTGATGCTGTTGTCATCACTAAGCCCAAGATATAATGAGCTAATCATGACTGATCTTTCATCTCAGTTCCTCTCGCCTCCATCAGTGACCAACCGGACTCCACATTTCCCTTATGATGTCACCTTCTTTGTTTAAGACACCCACCTTTATGACGGAGGTTTGCCAGGTGCACTTCCTGTTTGCGAAATTTGAATAATATGGGTGAATATAATGTTTAAGTGGAGACACGACTGTCTTTCTGTCAATAGTGTTGATTTCTCAAACAGAGATCTATTTGTCTAGTTTAAAATTGTTTTAAGGGCTTTGAAATGATACAGCAGATAACACTTAAGTTCATTCTAAATTTAAAAGTGTGTCGAATCCATGTCACTGATTATTTAAAATATGTTTATCTTGTTGACAGCAATATCTTGCATTCCAGACTCTTAATCGGTGTCACTGTTGTTAGATAAATTATATTGTTTTTGAATAAAATGTTGTTTAAACAAAAGCTAGAATGTTACTATAACACCAAAATAGAATTATCTTTCCAACAATTTGTCAATTTAAGTATTATTTTAGGTATTTACGCCCATTTTGGCCCATCATATTTCAAGCTTCAGCCTATATGGAGAATTACCCAAACTCTCCAGGTACCCTGCTTTTATGTTAACAGTACTTTCACATCGTCACTGCTTACCCAGCTAAGTATCATGTCCCAAAATGAGCTAAAATATTTTATGTGCCATCCAAGTACAATGTTCAATGAGCTGCCAGTAGTTGTAGCTTTGTGGCCCAGGGGATGTGCCTTAACTGCAGCACCCTCTGCTGACTGCACTCATACGCTGTAGACTTAATGCAGTATAGCTCAGTGGATCAGGAAGAATGCACACCATCTGGTGGACTATTGATTTGATGATTATATGAAATATTAATAAGGAGTTTAAGAAATAAATTACAAAAGCAAGTATGTTTAACTAATGTATTAGTGTTATTTTAGTAGACCTATAAATTAGATACTTTTGTATGATTTATTAATTTAAATATTTTAAATTGATATTTTTTTTATTTTAATTTTAGTTAAAGCTTTAATAATTATGTTGTGTGGTCTGTCATTAAAATGTATTATTATTTTTGAATATATCTAAATAGTTTTCTCAGATATTTATTGCCCTGGCTGGTAGTTAAATTAATATAAGTATACGTTTTTCTCCATTTAATTATTATTATTATTGGCAATGTATAAAAGGCACCTGACGTTGTAGCATCTTTGCCACCACAGGGTTACCTCATGCTAACGCTACAGGATACACTTAAAGCAGCTTATCTGACTGTCATATATTTATAAAGTCCTCCTCCAACACAACCTTTACTTCGTTTATCCCTCAACTTTAGAATTACCCATTTCCCTGGTTAGCGCTCTTCGAAAACATGAGCTTCTCATTAGGGGCATACGTCTGCTAAACATATTCAGGTCGACTCATCTTTCATTTTGCCTGTACACGCGTACCTCGGCCCTCACGCCCACGATGCAGTCATTGGACGACGGCGATAACGGGGTGGGGTTTCGCATACACTTTAGACAATGTGATTAGACAACGCTTACGCGGAGGCGGGGCCCATGACGCCACTGTCCTCGGACCAGAGAAAGACGCCATTTTGTTTTTTAGCGGTGAGGAGGAGAACCGGAAAAATTGTAGCGAAACTGCACCAAAAGGTAAATAATGCCGAAACGACATAATTTGCGTTGTCATTCTGGCGCACGACACACAGAGGTCTTTTAATTGACCTGTCGTCTAGATTTGGCTAACAAAAACCGTGACTTCGGTAATGAGCTATCATTTAATTCAGGGAGGCTAACAGGCTAACTAACGGATGTTTGCTTAGCTGATGTGGAACTGCAAAACCAGTTCGCGCCTACTTCTCCGAATATACAGACATCTTCAGCATACCCCTTTTGCGTAAACATGTTTTTACTGTCTTTAAATCTGAATATTTCCTCTAAAGCCACCGGAGTAAATAAGTAACCGTGAAGTAAACAGCGAAGTGATGTCGTTATCTCGCTTCGCCCTTAGCACGTAGCAGACGACAAGGCGTCGCTCGCGACATAAGCAGAACGCTCCCTTTATAACGAACAGCTCCTAACAGTCTGCCCTGATTATGCTATCTAGTTTGTCTCATTGCTAGCAGTACGAACATAAATGAATGAGGAATTGTACAAATGAATAGATTACAGTGAGTCGAAGCTAGTATTCGTTATTGTGCGTAGTCTGTTAGTATGAATGGTTGGTAGGCCGTGTTTCTGAGATCTATCCTTACCTCAATTCTATCGCTTTATTTCAAATGTGAAGTATTGCGTCTGTTTTTTTAAGAGTTCACTAGGAATTATGTTTGTATAATTGTTGGCAACCCTTAATGCATGTATGAAGTGGGTTTCTTTTTGACAAGCGAAAACAGGATTGATCCAGTCTTTTGCATCATAAAAAATACAGAAATCAGAAAAGAACAGTGATCCTGAGACATCTCTCATTTGTCTACATAACTAAAACTACACTGGACTGTATGAAGGAATCTATTCGCTCGATGTGTGGTCGTAGTTAGCTGTAAATGATGATTCTTTTAACCTCCAGTCAGTTCTAGGTCAGAGGAGAAAACTGGATCTGTTTTCATTTGTGTGGTTTCACCGCTTCTGTTGAATTATAAGGTGTTTCGTAAGGAAGCGCAGCCTCTCAGTCACCCTGATTATGAATGACTGGCGTGTTGATTTGTAGTTAGGAAGCATTTCTCGCTATAATTGGCTGTCTCTGTCGCAACATTTGAAGCTGTGGATGGGATCAGATGTTGTCATGTGATTTTTCTTTAGCCTCTGTTATGCTCTCACTTCCTAGTATGCCTGATAAATGGCTTGTCATAACCATTTCGGCCTTCATTTTTACATCATTTGATCGACACATTAGAGACCTGGATGTATTTGACACCTGGTTTGTTTTTGTTATTGTTGTAGATGATGTATAAAAACAACAACAAAAAAATAACAAGTACGTGTTTAATGTTATGATTAATCAGCTTGAACTGCTATTATTTTGTAGCATAAAGTAACTCCGCTGGATGGCAAGGTGTTGGTTTCCCTCATTATGAGTTTGGAAAGCATTCAACTTTATAGATCAGTATTTAGATTGAATTGTAGGTTTTTAAATAAAAGCTTAGTCTCAAGAGTTTCTGTTTAAACATTTGTAAAACTGTAGTCACTTTTTTTTGTTTCTCGTTTTCATTCTCAAATATCAGGAATGATGTTTGCTGAGACACCCTTTGGGGGAAATAAACATTTGTAATGTGTGTTTAGGAAAAGCCACTGTAAGTGTTAGCAGACAGCTGCTGAAGTTACACGTGAGAAACACAATTTGCACTACTGTTTAAACTGGGCTCAGTAAGATTTTTATTTATTATTTAATTATTTTTTAATGATTTAAATATTTTATTCATCAAGGATCAATCAAAATTCAAAATAAACTTTTATAATGTTACAAAAGATTTCAAATAAATGCTCGTTTTGAACTTTTAGTTTTTAGATTAAACTTGAAAATAATTATTTTTATATTTATTATATATATATATATATATATTTAATTTATTTTTTTTTCCCTCTTTCATGGGACACTGAAGACAGAGACATCACAGGAATAAATTCAATTTTAAAGTAGAAAAAATGATCTTTTGTATTGTAATAATATTTAACTGTATTACAGAATCATCAAATAAATGTAGTATTGGTCAGCAATATAGATTTCTTTCAAAATCATTAAAAAAAATCTTACAGACCCCAAATTTTTGTGTGATAGTGTATGTGAATGTTACTCTACATTTAATTAACGGAAGCGGAAGACTTCAGAATAAGAATGGGGTTGTTACTTATGCTCGGGCTTAACCTTAAATGCCATCAGTTTCAGCATGACTAGTTCAGTCTGTTGTAACCAGTGGAAACTACAAAAAAAAAAAGAGTCAGCAATACTCATCACATCTGATGCCTGTTTTTTAAAATGTGTTACTGCACAGAATGACAAAGTGAGTCACTGTAGAGAAGGAGTGAAATTTCACTTAACAGAACTAATTTTTCAAAATGTTAAGACGTGGTTATTTAAACATATATATATATATATAGAGAGAGAGAGAGAGAGAGAGATTTTTATTTAAACAAGGCTTTGTAGACTGATGATCGAGGTAGTCTTTAATGTAATGTGTGAGGATGTAAATTTATTTACACAGGTCAGAGTCCAGTGTATAGTTATGACTACAGCAACTTCATTTACAGGAGCTTCTTGTTTGCACCTTTTCTACTCAATAATTCAACTTCTTTGGTTCTTGTAAATAATTGATGTGGCTTAATTTGTTGCTGGCATACCCTATTGCTGGTTAAAAAAAAATCTTTGAATTTGTCCATTATTTTTCCAAGTGCTTGGTCTTACATTTTTTTTCTTTATTTGAAACACACTTAGACCGTAATGGAACACATCTGACTGATCAGTGAGTCAACCTGTGAAAATATGTGTAAGTTACAGAATGAGTCAGGTTTTTTTTTGGTAGCACTTCCTTGTATTTGCAGGAACTGCTTCCAGTGATTTGGCCCCTTGTAGAGCACATCATCACAAAAGGGTGTTTTTCAAATAGTTTGAGGCTTATGTATTTGTTTTGTTCTTTTGGGACGTTGTTTTAACTCTGGTGTCACTGCATTCTGAAGCCCCACCTCTTTTCTTTTTACCCAGAGGACACTGCTCTCACAATCTTATTGGGTGTGTTCTCACACCATTCTTAACTTCTAACTTTTGTGCCACAATTAGACTCGGTAGACTAGACAATGTACATTTTGTCAGATGAAGTACAACATCTATATTTATTATTGTTGTTTTTTGTGTAGCTGCAGTCTTCTGAATTAGTTTTGCACAAAATGTATTTTGTATAGTGTAATGTATTGCTGATTAATAGTACAGTGCATTATGATAACCATCTTTGCCACATGTGAATATTGTCACATTCTTGCATATCAAAAAAGATACGTCACAGTTTAAAATGTCACTGGGCTTCATGGCATTATAACTTCATGATTGAAAAGGTGGCAAATGCATAAGAGAAGCTAGGTGAAAAGATTTTTTTTCTTAAGTTCAGACTCAATGGTTTCATAGGTTAAGGCTTAAGATGACCTCATTCTTTACTAAATGATGAAAATTATATATTAAAATACTCCAAGGCTGAAGAATCATAAGTAGACTGGTCTACTGCATGAAAACAAACAAATATAGTTGGACTGACAGCCTGGTGGCATCATTGTCTAAAACTGTAGTTTATTGCTTGAGTTACAGTTGGATTATAGTGTAACTCAGTCGATGGGGACGAGAATCTCCAGCCCTCTCTCTCTGTCTCTGATTAATTCAGAGGGCTGGTGTCTCCTCTTACAGGTTTGTCAGGTTTCTGGTTACCTCCTATACTCTTCTTTCCATGGATGGCATCTTACATTTACCTCATCACTACTGGGCCTTTTGTTTCTCTGACTCTCCTCCCTCCTCTTTTTACTTCACATGGTAAATCAGCCTTGACCTACACTTGTTTCCCCAGAGTCAGATGTGGTTGAACCACAGCAGGCATACATGGCACATTTAGCGTTTAATCAGTTCCTGTGTAATCATTGTAGATTGTGTCATTTAATTTCTATAAAATTGATACTATGTACTGTGCCCTCCACTAATATTGGCTGTGAAAATAAATCTGCATTTAAAAGATCCTTTTGATCTTTTATTAAAAAAATTCACAAAATTCAAACCTACCATTGAAGTAAAACAATTGAAAATGGCGAGAAAACCAAGATATGTTGGCCAAAATTATTGGCACCCAATTATTGCTATGTCCTTTTCCCAAGATAACAGCTCTGAGTTTTCTCCTGTAATGCCTGAAGAGT
>JAUMHR010000045.1:5393293-5416576 GCA_032361145.1 Enteromius fasciolatus
ACAAGCAAGACTCCTAAGAGATTGAGGTGTTTTGTTGTTAAATGTATTAATGAACATAGCAGTAGTCATTTACCCCCGACATCTGAGTGACTGAAGACGCGGAGGATTGATGTTACGTTTGGTTCTGATGGGAAACGCTTCCTTGATCAACCCGAAATGCATTTATGTTTGCGTGAATCATTCAAGGTCCAGCCTCACCTACAGAAGCAGTGAGTATAATGTCTTTTAATGAATCTTTGCAAATAGCCTTTCCTGATAATGTGCTAATTAGCAAGTTTCACTATGAATATGGCTAAAAAAAGATCCTCCGAGAGCGCCTCGGAAAAGAGAGGTGGAGTTAGCGGAGCTCGTGAAGAGTTAAAGGGGAAGTACACAGTACAGAGTGACTTCTAAAGAGCTGTTTTTGACAGAGTAAAATTAGCGTTTTTTTACACTATCTTTGAGAGAAACTTTCCATTAAGAATCATATAAGCTTTGTATGACTTTTAAATCAAATCTGCCCTCTCTATCTAACTAAATGCGATAATGTTCATGCAATAATGTTTGCTATATATACTTATATAAAGAACAAGGGAGTTAAAGGTTTTTAGTTAATCTTTGCAAATCACCTTTTCTAATAATGTGCTAATTAGAAAGTTTTCATTCTCGTGAGAACGCCCTCATCACCCCACAGAAGAGAGGGGCGGGTGAGCAGAGCTCATTAGCATTTAAAGAGACATGCAGCAAAACGACTTCTTGTAAACAGAGCTGTTTTTGAAAAGGTAAAAAAAGATGTTGTTTTGCACTTTTCATTCAGACCCTAAAGCAGAGGTCACCAAGTTCAGTCCTGGAGGGCCGGTGTCCTGCAGAGTTTAGCTCCAACTTGCCTCAACACCTGCCTTGAAGTTTCAAGTATACCTAGAAAGAGCTTGATGAGCTGCTTCAGGTGTGTTTGATTAGAGTTAGAGCTAAAATCTGCAGGACACCGGCCCTCCAGGACTGAACTTGGTGACCCCTGCCCTAAAGAATCAAAGGTAAATTTCAGTCAATGCGTTCATTGCGAGTGTATGGGACCGGCCTATAAAACCCGGAGGGGCGGGAAGCGTGCCTGACACAGGCAGCCCGGAGGTGATGAGGACTACTCTTCAGGCGACGTCGATGACATCTCCATCCCCACTCCCGGAGGAGGGCCAGGAGCTTCTGTGAATACGGGAAAAGCAAGTCCTAACAAAAAACTCATCACCTCCGTGCCCAGTGCCCAAAGGTTCCCATCTGACCCAAATGTTTTTGACTCCTCAGATGCAGACCCAGGGCACTGTGTCGCCAGCGCGGGATCCAGGGAGGCAGGTAAGCACTGCTCAATCCAGCCAGACTCACAGTCCCTGCTCCTGTCCCCCTACAGGTTGCCCCACTGCTGGCACGGCGGTCAACGTTCCCTTGATACCCCTAGCGATGCGGCTCGGAGCCTGGTTAGCGCTCCCCAGCTGCTCGCGGTGGTTGATACGGATGGTAAGCCTCGGCTATGCGATTCAGTTTGCCAGGCGCACTTTAGCCATTTGGATCTTCAGGTCAACCGAGAGAAGAGCAAACTCTCCCCAGTGCAGCGGATCTCTTATCTCGGTATGGAGCTGGACTCGATCGAAATGACTGCCCGCCTCACCAGCGAACGCACGCAGGCCAAGCTGAAATGCCTAGATACGTTCAGGCACAAAACAGCGGTTCCTCTCAAAACTTTTCAGAGGCTCCTGGGGCATATGGCAGCTGCAGCTGCGGTCACACCGCTGGGCTTGCTTCATATGAGACCGCTTCAGCGTTGGTTACACCAATGGTTTTCAATCTTGTTCCTCGGGACCCACTGCTCTGCACATTTTGCATGTCTCCCCTATATGACATACTCATTTGAGTTCATGCGCTCTTTCTTAATGAGCTGATGATCTGAATCAGGTGTTGAAATTAGGGGGACATACAAAATGTGCAGACCTGTGGGTCCCCAGAGTGTCGTACCTATTCAGCACGTGGATCAACCCTGCTTTCCTTTGGGTCGGGGTGCCCCTAGGACAGGTGTCCAGGCATGTCGTGGTCAGCACGGATGCCCCTCCACGGGCCGGGGTGCCGTATGCACCTGGCAAGCAGCCTCGGGCACTGGACAGGCGTCCGACTGCGCTGGCATATCAATTGCCTGTGTCATTTTCTTCCGATGGTGCACCACAAGCATGTGTTAGTCCGGACAGACTGCGTACATCAACAAACAAGGTGGTCTATGCTCCCGACGTATGATGTGCTGACGCCGGCTCGGCTCTTCAGCGAAAACTCTTATACTCACACAGTGATGAGGTGCACCTGAGCGCAATCAAACACACACCAATATTCATTGGTCTTTTGTTTAAAGCTCAAAGGCAATTGGTCCCATATGTAACGTCTCCGTTCCCTCCTTCAGCTTGACACAGATGAATTCTGTTTTAAAATATAGTCAATTAGAAATCGGTTATTTTAAACTGAAGTACCCTTTCACAATATTACTGTATTTTTGATCAAATACGTCAATATTTTTTGTTAATATAAGAGACTTCACTAAAAACATTTAAAAAATCTTAATATCTAATAAGCTTTAATGTTATTAAAATATATATTTTCATTTGGTCATGTGTCCTGCTGCCTGTTTAAAAAAAAAACGAAATACAAAAAATAAAAATGAACAGGGTGAACAAGACCCCTTATCATTAATGTGATCCCTCAGATTCATTTCATGCTCTTCGTAGGACCAAGTATGGCTTAGTGCGAACAGTACTGAAGTATGACCTTAACGTGACCTTCATTAAAATGTAATGCACCCATATATTCCATAGCTGCTCCTGGTATGTCCATGTACCATGATGTGTTGTCTTAGCATGTGCTTACGTGTTCTCTGCATGATCCTTCATGTGTTTCCACCATCTGCTCCATGTCGTTTTCTCCTGTAGTGCATGATGTCACATTACACCATGTCCTCTGCAGGCTCCATGTGATATTTTGACAAGCGATGAAAGCTTTCTAACATGTAAACCTGAGCTTTTGTCCTAACTAGCTGCAACTGTGGCAGGACATTTTGTTAATCTTGGTTTCTATTTTTACAACATTGCATTGAGCTGCCCCGCCCACACTGAAATCTCATTGGCCCAAAGTCCCGCTCTGTATATCTGTACATTGAACATCATACATCTTCACAGTGATTGTGCGACACTGTTTCGCATTGGTGAATTATGTTAATTATGGTCACTATGTTAATGAGAAGGTGCCTTGATATGTGATCAGTGGTAAATAACTGAATGTTAAGAAGTGTTAGTGTGAGCGCTTAATGGATATAGAGGCATGTCCTTCATCTGTTAACTTGGGCAAAATTTCTCCCCTTCCTGTGCAGAAAGACATGCTGCTGTCATGGCAACCTCGACATGTTTCGTTGCAAACATGCAACACTTGCTTGACTCTTCCACGCTGCGCTCCTGTCAAAGCCTCACGCGCTCAGGATCACTTTCGCAATGTGTTTCCTTATGCTTAACACACTCATGCCTTCACACATCTGTGCTCTCCTGTCTAAAATTGTCAATGTCAATACCTTCACTCATACTTTGTTAATTGCTGCCATTGTCTTAATTATTTCAAGGGCTAGACCAACCAAAATGTTCAATCTTGTCATCATTTATTCACCCTTACATCATTCCAAATAACCTGAACGATTCTCCAGTGAAGCACAGAATAAGATCTATTAAATGCTAATTAAATGGCCAAAATGAGTTGGATTTTATAGATTTGTATGTATTGAATGTATTAAAATATGTCCTTAATATAACTAAAATGTCCATTTAAATGAACATTTGAGAAAAGAATGTGTGTGCATTTATTTGATAAAAGAAAATAATAAACGACAGTAAAAATAATATTCAAAATATCAACAAAACAACAGCAAAATGTAGTAATAATATTAGTAAAGTTATATTTAAGGATAAGAAATATAAAAATACAGCAACAATAACAAAAGTAATAATCATGCATAAGTATTAATAATAATACAATATCAATGCAACAGTTAAATATAATAATATTGAATTATATTATATATAATATATAATTAATGTATAATTATATATCTAAATGAGTGATTATTAGAAATTTTATATTTAGATACTTAACAAATATTTTTATTAATATAAATAAAAATAACAACAATTATTATTAGTTATAATACCGTCAATACACATTAACAACAATGTTTATTGGAGTATTATAATTATTAATATAATATAAATATACAAGTAATTTTTCTGCCAGTCAAAAAGATGTGAGGGTGAGTAAATTATGATGAAATGTTTATTTTTATTTATTTATTGAGTAAATTAGCCCTTTAACTTCCTACCAGCCTCATTTTCATGTTAAATAGTTTTGCTTATTTATTTTTTGAGTAAACTAACCCTTTACTAACTAACCACCTTCATTTCCATGTTAAATTTAGTCACCTTCCTCTCATGGTGGTCTCCCTGAGCCTATAGAGGGACCTCCGTGGCTCCCCCTCCCTCTCCTCACATCAGCGCCGCTCCCTAGGGCCCTTACCGTGACTTTCAGAACCACGGAGAGCTCCGATCCCTAGAGCTCCTAATATTCCTCTACAAAGGAGTCTGCAGAGACAGAGAAAGAGAGAAGGGCAAAGAGAAAAGAGATTAGCACAATCACTGCAGAGAACAGACTGTACCTTTAAAAGAGAGAGAGAGGGAGAGAGAGGAGAACAACAAAACCATGCTAATCTATCACTGACTGTTTTTTTTTATTCTTGTTCCGTTCAGGCTGTGTGTTCAGTAAAAGCTCTTTGCAGCTTCTCCAACATTCGTAAACCAGCTCAGTCGCACGGTGCCGAGCAAGGACGTACACACACACACACACACATGCACACACGACCGCACACGCTCGTTCTCCCTGAGTCGCGCACACACACACACATTGCCTCACACACGTACGGGGCTGCCTGCGAGAACCAGCTGGAGAAAGCCCATCTCGCACGCTGAGAGAGAGAGGGAGAGGAACAGAGGACAGGAGCGAGAGAGCGAGACAAAGGAAGGCAGGGACGGAAGGAGAAAAGGAGCAAATAGAAGCACAGCCGGCTCCGGGAGAGGCTAACGACACGGAGTGAAGACAAGAGAGAGGAGGAGGACCAGGAGGGTGGATCAGGAAGCAGGCTGGTGGCTCTCTCTTGTAGGCAGCGGAGCACAGTGAAGGCATTATGGGAAATGCACCATCCCAAGGCATGTCAACCTTATTTACATTCATTCTTATCATTCTTATGTAGCAGGTATTTTGTTGTTTGCCGTGTTTGCTGTTTTCCACATCCGTTGTTGTTTTTTTTTTTTCCTTTTGGTGAGGGGGTGGGGCAAGGTGGGGTTGGAGGGTGTGTGTGTGTGTGTTTATGTGCAGAGTCTCCTTTGGTGCTTCATGCCGATTGCTCTGTGTCTGTGGGATCCAAGGGCTCTGCCGGTGAGCAGGGTTTCCAGGGATGGGAGTGATGAGGAAGGCTCAGTGGGTGTGGGTGCTCAGAAATGAATTGAGGGATCCATTCCTGGAGAAACAGGAGGATGGAAAAAAGAGAGTGGGGGAAAACAAGCGCTGCTAATGATGCTTGCACGCGTGTGTGCGTGTGCGGTTGTATGCGTATATTTGTGGTTTTGTGTATGAGCTATCAGTGGCCGTATAGGAATACCATAGGAAGTAGAGGAAGTCATCACACCCATTAAACCTGGAGTGATTGTTTAAGCACGTTGTCGGAGAGAATTTTGTGGTGCACATGAAGGCAATTACTGTTTGAACCCTGAGGAATAAACTTCTGTGCAATTTGACTTGCATTGTTTGTGTAACGGACCTCGAATCTTGTGGCTTTTTGAGTAAAAACGTGGTATTCTTTTGCTACTACTTTTCTAAGCATGTGGACTTACCTGTTGGACTATAAAACAATATAAATGTGCATTTTAAGACATATTTTACTCCGAAATAAAGATTTAGTTTACTCGCCTGTAATTCCAAACCTTAAGATATTTGAAAGAATGGCCATACAATGAAAATCAATAAGGGTCTAAAACAACGCCATTGACTTTCATTGCAAGGACAATTTTTACTCTTCAAAATATTTTATTTTGTGATCTTGAGGGTGATAAATGATGCCAGATTTTTCATTTTCACATGTTTTCATGAAACTATTTCTTGGATCATGGCCCATTAAACGGATGGTTTACCCAAATGTCCTCATTACCTTTCTGGGCCTTGAACGTGTTCGTTACATTGCTGTCTATGAAGGGTCAGAGAGTTCTCGGTTTCATTAAAAAAATCTTAATCTTAGTTTCACAGATGAACAAAGGTCTTATGAGTTTAAAACAACACATGGGTGAGTAATTAAAGAAAGAATTTTTATTTTTTGGTGTCCCTTTAAGGTGTGGTCCAACTGCATGCAATTTTACCAAAGTTCACATTTGGTGATTTATATAGTAAAAAGAGTGTCTGTAGAAATTTTGCATTGGCTACGACTTTATGATTGTCCAGAGCACACTATCTACCATATAGCAACATATTAATAAACTCTTAGTTAAAGAAGTAATAAGCAACTGCATTCCAGCACCCTGGCCTACAGCAGTGTAGCATCATTGTGGTGAGAAAATATAAAAATCTTGTTTTAAATTCATCTTTTGTCCTGTATTTCACAGTTTCAAAGTAACTCTTCCAGGAAGAAGGCTGTAAAATGCAGACAAAAAAACCCAAAAAAAGATAGAAAGAGCCCAAGGAAGAGAGATGGGCAAAGAGTAGCTTAGAGGCGTTTGTCCCTGAAGTCTGCTGGGAGAAAAAATAAAGCAAGAAGAAGAATGATAGAAAAATTTCATATGAGGCCTGAGACAGACATTCTACTAACGGACAAGAAAATTCTTCAGCATAGTAAAGCACGTATATAGCAGATGAGAGATAGGGAGAATCTAAGGGAATGCTTGCTTTTAGTAGGACTGGGGAAGGCAGGGAGAGAGTAAGAGAGAGGGAGGCTGGCAGCTGAAGGCATACCCACACTCTCTTGGGACAGACCAGCTTTGGTAAGCACAAAAGAGAGGGCCTGGTATGCCTATAAAAGAGGGAACAGAAACTGATGGAGAACACTGATGCTCATTACAGGAGCTTCACTACAAATAATCTCAAAAACAGTAGAACAAGACAGCATCTGACAAGTTCTCTCCTTCTGTTCTTTCTTTTCCTGTTGAAAAACTCTACTGATTTATAGCAGGTCACACACTGTTAGAACAGCGGTTTCAACATTTATTTTAACTCCAATGATTTTTCCAGTCATTCATGAAATAATACTGGATAAGGATTTAAAAAATAGTTCAAAATAGTTTTTACTCAGTTTCTGCCCCATAAAATATTAAAGAGTTGGCATTACTAGAAACATGCATATTCATAAAATGTAAAAAGTTATTTAGTTATAAAGCGAGTTATAAAGTTATTTACACAATTAATTAATTTATTAATTTACACAACTTTTCCAGGTCTAGAAATGTCACCTTTTTAATTAGACTAATTTATAGAGGGTTTCCAAGACTGTTTTTCAAAGATTTGTGAGAGGTGAATTAAAAAGATATTTCATTTACTTTTGTTAGAAATTGTGTGTGTACAGTATATATATATACTGTATATATATGTTATAGTAAATCTGTTAAAATTATAATGAGACCCTTTTAGAAGTTTCCTGAGGCCTTCTAGTTGGCCCCGGCCCCCTGGTTGAAAATCATCAACGTGATCAACGTTTGTGTAAGCAGTAGATGTGTTAAGGAGGTAACAGGTAACGTTTTAATTATATTTTGCTAAAATTAACAAGATGACTTGAAATTCATTAATTTTGCTGAACGAGACTCAAGAGTCCGAGTCAGTAAAATGATCCGAACTCCCCATCACTGACCGGTTACCAGCATATAAAATACTAATGTAATGTGGTTAGGGTGGTTTTTGAAAGATGCGTTGGTCAGTTTATACCAGCTACTGACTAGCTCAAGACCAGCTTTGACCCCTTAATTGGCCCGCTTGGGGAAGCTAATGATTATCTTGAAGCAGTATCATATGTTTGTATATATATATATACACACACACACACACATTTATGCAGTCCCATGGCTTTGACAAAAGCATATACACAATCGATTAACAAGCACACAGCACATAACAGATGTTTTATCAGTTAAATGAGAATTATCAGTTATTGTGAAAAATGAATGGATTTTTTACTCCAGAACCCAACTGTTGTGCTCTGTAGAGAGCAAAGAGTGCAGAAACTGGAGGTGTCGAAGGTGTGGAGGACAGAGAGTGTAAGCATTGAGCATTGCTCTGAGGAATGAAAAGGAGAAATAGGTGTCAGGAAAGACAGGTGGGTGTAATGAAAGCATAAAGTGGAGATAAAAGAAAACAGGGGGATGAAAGCACTACTGGGATAAAAGAAAGGGATAAAGTTCCTGGATGAATCTTGAAGACACTGAGATTTCTGGTGGGATCTAGGTATTCTCATGGCAATTCTCATGTGCATTTATTCTCATGGTTGTGTGATATTTTGTTGTGTGATGTGTTTTTTAATGTTTCCCAATGCAAATGCTGTATGATATATAATACACAATCTCTTTCCAAAATCACGATCAGTTTAATGCATCCTTTTTTAATAAAAGTATTTGTTTCTTTAAAAAACATTCTAAAGCTTTTCAGTGATAATGTACATGCATACTGCGAGAGCTGTATACTGCGAGCCTGTTCTGCTTTACAATCTGTGTAGTACCATAGTAGTTTATTTATATACTTTGCTTACTTGGCAAAGCTATTAAAATAATCACAGTTGATGTACAGAGTCATATACTTGGTTGTTAGATTTTAATGCAATTTACATTCAAGTTAAATACAATTAACAGAGTAGGCTCACCGAAGATGCAACTTCTTAAAGGCATAGTTCACCCAAAACTGAAAAAGGGCTGTTAATTTACTCAAAAACGGGCAGCCGCACCAAAGACCACAGTTTTCAGCTGTTCTACTGGAGAATAGAAGTCTACCTACCTCTACATGGCCTGAGGATGGGCAAATTAACATTTTTGGGTGAGCTTTCTCTTCAACCTGAGCTTTAAAGTTATTTTGTTGATTTTTAGCTTGAGAACAAATCTTAATAAGCAGGCCATGTACCTGTAATGCCAGTAGTAAACAGTAACTATGATTAAAAAACAAAAGCGGTACTCTTAAAGCATGAATACATTTGAAACATGCACCTGAAGTATATATAATCCTCCTCAATGCACTGCTACAAGTGCCTTCTCTTGTCCTGCTTCTGCACTCCACACTACTCCCATTAAATTCCATTTATCTGTTTAAACTATAGTATTGTGTATTACATGTATCAGCATAGTCCTGTTCAAAGCAGCATTTAAACCTGTGATCTAGGTAAAAATAGCCATCCTGACACCACCCCAAATTTGCCTCTGTTCTGATTGTTTGAGTGCTGTAGAGGTAATTTGTGCCTGATTTGAGTTTCTGCACAGGATATGTCTGCTGCGGTGAGTGGCAGGTAGAGGAACGCTTACAAATGACATTTAACAGTTCTGACAAACAGATATTAGGAGGGACGTATTGTTATACTCAAGAGGTTAGACAATTACTCAAAATATAGTGATTTGCTGCACAGAGGATTACCCCTTTAAAACTATTTGTGTGCGGCATTGTACAACGTGTCGTCTTTGCTCCTATATTCAGCTGTCCTGAAAATATAACAGGAGTCAATCCACTTTTCTAACTCATATTTAACCACAATAATAGTGCTCTTAATTTAACAGTTTTATACAAGGTCACAATCTGCCTGTCTGATTGAAAGCAAAAAAAAAAAGAGTTAAAAACAGTATGTATTTCATAAAAATATTTCATTGACTTTTAAAACCTTAATGAGACTTTTGGCTCTTTCTGGAACCACACAATTACATCTCAGATATTATTGAATTCTGGTAAAAATACAACCCACAAAGCCTTCTCAAAATTTGGTTGTGACTCCTGAAAGTGTAGGTTGTATCCGTGGTTATGGTTGTAGACTGAAACCTCTATGAGAAGAACAGTATTAGCACTTCAAACAGGACTGACAGCTGTATTCTGCTGCTGCGTGACTATAACCCGAGGTGCTGTAATAGTGTGCTAGTGTTGCTTTGCGTGTTTTTTTTTCTCACTCGCGTGTGTTTGTATAGAACAAGCTTTGCATTAATATTCCTGTCTGAATATAAAGCCATGGATTGAGATAAGATTTACATTATGCCAGTTCTTCATCTGTATGGATTTTGAGTTAGTCTAACAGGGTTTGAGAGGGAGGCTCAATATAATACAGAGATTGTATCATATAGCAGCACACTTACAGTCTCATATGAGAGAAGAGAAGCGGTCATTTTGCAGATGACAGACAGATAACGGGGAAATTATTAAACCCCTGTATCAGAGTGTCAGAATGATGTTTTTTTTTATGCAGTTATTAAACTATGCAAAAGATGTTTTTTTAAAAAAACGTCTCTTATGCTCATCAAGCCACGTTGTGAAATATTATTAATGTTTAATAATGAATAGTTTTTTAAAACATTTGAAAATATAATTTTTTCCAATGATGGTGAAGCTGAAGTCTTCAGTGTCACATGATCCTTCAGAAATCATTCTAATATATTGATTTGCTGACCGTTTCTGACCATCATCCAATATGGATTTTCAGTGTCATTTTGAACTTTTTTAGTTTGAAAGAATATAATTTATTTGAAATAGAAATCATAAATGTTGCTATAAAATGTCAATATATCCCGTATATTGATATGTATTATGTTGGTATTTATACAGTGTAAAATACGGTAAAGCGCAATTTACACTGTAGTGTGAATAAAAAGTCCTTTGGCTATATAAAAAAAAAATAAAATATCATGCTTTTTGGATTGTAAAAATTATAGCTGCAACAGTACATTCATCAGGGACACATACAGCTTATGATTTTGTGATTGCTGTCTGATACTACCTCAATTTTCCTATCCTAAATGACATTATTGCATGTTAATCTTAGTGTATTTAACCTCAGGAGAGCTCTGCCAGTGTGCTCTCTCCTGTGATTGGCTAACGATGACATAACGGTTTCATGTCAGTGTGTTGATGATTGGATGCAGAGCTGTTTTTAAAGAGGAAAGCGTAGAGTGTCACTGCTGCTGCACCAAACATCAGCCCGAGAGCTAATCCACGGTATGTGGCAACATGGGATATACGCCAGCCTCCAGCAATGACATTGCTGTGACAGGTAACCTTGAGGGGTGTCCATCTATCCTTTCACTAGTTCTCTTCTTGTTTCTCTCAGTCACACACAGGTGCATGCTGGTATATTCACCGGGGCTTTATAACAGCAGGGGCGCTTTAATGACAGTTATTCTTTCCAGACTCAATCTGAATTAATTGGAGCGCTGTCTGTTTTTGCAAATGCTAGATTTTTCTCTTCGTTTTTTTGCAGTGGGACAGCAGTAATGGCTAATTTAGGCCCCAGAATCCTTTACTAAGTTGTCGGAGTCAGTCTATTTAAAAATATGTTTGCTTTTGTGTATAAAAGAGGATTTACTGCGAGGTTTTAGGTCTTGGCTTACAAGATAAACACTAAAATAAATCTGAAAATTACATCCCTGAACACAGCTGTGTGTGTGCATTGCTTTCGAATGTGTGTGTCCATATCTACAGATTTAGTTCATAAATCCGACGCTTGGTGGCTATAGGATCCATATCAATCAGTGTGTAATTTGCTGGGAGCACAGAAAACCCACAAATGCTTTCTTAGCACTTTCCTCCTGTGAATCGATTAGTCTTTATGAATGAACAGCCAGATCCCCTTTGACATCCTTCCTGTCTTTAGTGTCCCGTTCGTGCCGTTCTTCTCATCTTTCTCTCTGTGCCTTCGCTTCAACTGTCCATCTTTGTACATGTAGACATGACCCTGCTAATGGTAATTCAGTCATTTTGTTTTTGGCAGAACAGAGCATTGCTGTATTGACTGGCAGTTTTGTTTAGATGGTTAGGATTTTATTATAATATATTATGGCCCTATTTTGTTTTAGTATTAACAGTCTTCTCTGTTGATCCAAGCACAAGTCTAAATGGCTCCAATATGGTTTTTGATCCAATCGCTCAAACCGTTAATTTACTCAACTATAATAACAGCAAGGACTCAGCTTCATGTCTCATTTGTGCTTAAGACCTCGTTTGCGAAGTTAAGAAATTCAATTACAAGTGGTGGCAGGAGACGCATGTTAATACTAGGTGTAAACGACGATCTGTCTCACCAGATTACTTGTGAACGGATTACTCAAGACAGAGGTTAATACAGGCTTACACAAGACCTGTGCTCAGATATGTGATTCTTCAGTTTATCTGTATAACTGTTCTTTATTTGAGTCGATAATATTACCTGACTTGACTGAATTAACCCGACTACTTTACACTCGGAAAAATAGGCACAGAAGCTGTCAGTGCTCACATGTTACATATGGCAACTAATATGAAAACCATTTTTAACTGTTAGTTGAAAAGATAACAATTGCTTGTTACCACATTTTACAGTCTATAAATACCAAACGAATATGAGCACGAATAAATACCGTGTGCATTCTGTTCATCAAAGAATCCTCAAAAAATGCATCTCAGTTTCCAGAAAATGTTAAACCACAGCAGCACAACTGTTTTCAACAGTAATAATAATAGGAAAAATGCCTCTTGAGCAGAAGACCAGCATTTTAAAATGTTTTCGGAATGATGATGATAATAAATTGCAATTTAGAATATATTAAAATGGCAAACATTTCAAATTAAGATTCACCCATATATGAAATTAAATTATTTGCACACCTTTATTGCTCTGATTCAGAATGGTCTCTGATATTCAGCTGAACATGAAAGGAGGCTTTCAGAGGTTGTTACTTCTTGATAATATTCGCTTCATGTCATTCTTCAGTGATTCTTATCATTAGCTCATTCAAACGGTGAGGCAATCACACAGCACCACAGACACAGACACAGGGGCCCGAGCCTGTGCTTCCACTCCTGCTGTCTTGTGCTCGCTGCCTTTCACAGACTCACTGGACACTTGTGCAGTTACCTGCATATCCACTGCCTCTCATTTCTTCTTTTTGTCTGTTGAAATCAGTTAAAAAAACAGCTACCCATAAATCACTGTCATGTGTGTATCTTAAACACATTCACTTGAGCTTCGACTGCACGATTTGCTCAATGCTAGACATATTTGATACTCAAATTCTATTCTATTCTATTCTATTCTATTCTATTCTATTCTATTCTATTCTATTCTATTCTGTTCTGTTCTGTTCTGTTCTGTTCTTTGCATGTATTTAAGCATTGCCCTGATCTCTCTATGTATGTCATTTGTCTGTGAATGACTGTACACATGTCAGGACTGGAAGCAGTGGCTGGACTGGTCTTAATTCTCTTTTTATCGGCAGCAGAACTAGGTCAGACCGGAGCCTGTGACTGTGCCTGCAGACAGAAACAAGCAATCACCACTTTGTCTGGCCTGAGGAGTCCACAGTTGTTTGCTGTTAGCCATTAGTAGCAGACAATGAGGCTCCATCGGCACCGTGTTCCATCACTCAATTCAATGAACACATTCAGCAGAGCGTCCCAAGCAGACAAATATCTGCTTTTAAAAGCAGCCTTTGAGATGTCTCCCTATTCGCAGGTCTCACTCTTAACACTCACTAGTTTATTTCAATTGCCCACCAACAACTGTAGCATTGTGCGTTGTCCAACATTTTTTTTTTTAATGAACACTATTCAGGAAGGATGCATTCAATTGATCAAAAGTGACTGTAATAGCATGTTTTAATGTTACATAAGATTTATATTTATATTTCCAATAAATTCTGTATTTTTAGATTCTCAAGGTTTCAAGGTTATCAAGGTTTTAATAAAAATATTAAGAAGTGCAACTACTTTCAACATTGATAATAAGAAGAAATGCTTATATATATATATATATATATATATATAATTTTTTTTCAATATTCAAATTGTAATAATAGTAATGCACAATAGTTCTGTTTACTGTATTTATGATTAAATAAATGGAGTCTTGGTCAAAATAAAAGATTGGGAAAGGTGGGAAAGATTGTAATAGAAATTGCATTTTAAATATTTGAACTGAATGAAATGATGAACGTTAATTTTATAGTAATACCTACTTGCAAAAAAGTAATATATTAGCATAATTACAGATTTATTGTGGTTGTGGGACTGCGATACTTTACTTTTTCTAAATATTTATATAAATCTTTTCCAGGCTATCACAGACAAGATTCTGAAATAGTTTATTTCACTTTGTGATGTTCATAATTGATTATCATGCAAAGATCATTCGTGCTTCTCTTTTCTGTATGTAACCTAAATTGTGCTTTATGTAGATGTAGAGAGTAAAGTTACTCATGTAGTCTGTGTGTGTGCAGAATGACGTTTAATATTGAGTGACAGAGGGAGGGAAACATCCGGTAGCAGCTGCATATTTTAACACTCATGGATTTGCTTGACTCTCTTTCTCTCACACACACACACACATTCACACAGCTGCATCGAATCTGTAAATGTTTAAATAGTGGCCTTCAGGACAAGGTTAGGGATTCATGGGTATTCCTGGCACAAATATGTCTCATATATGTATGTGTGCACGAGTCTGTTGTGTCATTCTGAAATCGTGAAAGTGTGTGTTTGCACTGAAATGGTAATCGGCTGGTCTCCCTCTGACACTCGTCTCCCTCCCTCTGTTCTTCAGCCATCACTGCTGGAAAGAGAGATAGAGAGAGAGAGCACACGGCAGCGCGACCAGAATACAAAGCAGGCCGAGATGATGTGGAAGGTGTGTGGGGGCAGAGGGGGTTATGGGTAGGGCTGAGGTGATGCACTCATGACACTTTGCTAACAATCCTCCAACATTCTTGTTTTTTTTTTCTCTATCTCAACAATATGCAACATAAGTGCTTAACTGCATGTTATATTTTGGTCACACTTTTGATAGTCCACTTTCGACATTCGAACTATTAACTATTATTCTACTAACAAAAGATAAATAAAAAAATGTCAGCTAATGTTTATTAATTTGCAAATACATGTCAACTAATTAGACTATAGTAGACAGCTAGGTTAGAGTTAGTAGAATAAGTTGGTATACTTGCAAAGTTAGTTATAGCCAGTAGAATGTCTACTTTAATATCTTTAATGAATGCTAATTGGCATGGAGTTGTAAAATTAGTTACAGAGTCGTTCCACATTAACTCAAACAGAGATTCCTGGTTAAAAAGTTTAACCTGAGTTAAAGGCTTGCAGGTTTCAACAAACAAATAGCTTTTTCGCTTATTTCGAATTGTCACTATTGGCATATAATGGCATAACAGATAGCTAAAATGAACAGATCTTACTAATCTTTGTGTAAAAAAAATCATAATGATACTGCCATTGTTCTGAAGTCATATTTCACCTCCAAAAATTTTGAATCAAAATATCAAAATACTAAGTGGTTGATAACTTAGTAAACATACAGTATGTCCGTAACATTTGATGTTAGTCCTTAAGAAAAAATATTAACTTAAAAAGCAAAGTTTCTAAAATTTGTTTGATTTCACGCTAATATGATGTCTAAAGTGGACTACCAAAATAAAGTGTTAACTAATAATTGTTGTTATTATTATTTTTTTAGTTTTGTTGAAATCCTTTAAATATTCTTTTATATACATTACTTGCATTTTGCATGGTTGTTTCAACTTGAAGAGTTTATTTACAAAAACAAATAAATCAGTTATTTCTATTGTGTTAGTTAGCTGTATTGAAAGAATGTATATAATGAAAATAACCCAACGGTAGATTAAATGGAATGCACAGTGAAAAAGCATGAGTTAACTGTTGTTCGCAGATGAACTCTTCACTTCATCTTCGCCACCCACTCTGTCTGCTCATGGTCATATTATGCAGTGTTGGGAAGTAACCAATCACATGTAACAGTGTTACATAATTGAATTACAAAATAAAAGTAAATCTTAATTCGAGTGATGAAGGATTTTGAAAGTCTGACAGTGATAAGTACTACTGTAAGGTTAACCCTATATGCTTTACATATTTGAAAATAATTAACAGTTGGTTAGCAATTTAGAAAAGTAATCAAATGTAATCAGTTACATTACTTTAATGAAGTCATGGAAATAGTTACGCTACTTATTTAATTTTAAATAGGCTAACTTTGTAATTGTAACTTAAATTATATTTCTGAAGTAACCTTCCCAACGATGTTCATATGTTATCGGGGCATGCTCAGTCATTTAGTGAAGCGTGTGTTGTTAGTGGGGTTATTTTGTTGTCTGTAATTACCAAGTCTTTTAGCTCTGTAATAAGAACACCAGGGTTTTATTTACAAGCAAAGCTATAGGGGTGCAGTGAGTGAATGCACATTTGTAGTGGCTTAATGTTACATGTAAATTTGGAGCAAGTGGTTGCGAGCTGATGTTTGGCGTTCAGTGCATTGTGGTAATGTGCCGTTAAATTGCTTATGCTCTCTATGAATTTGTGACGTGAGGATAGAGAAAGGTATAGAAACAGAAAAGGAAAAGCTTGCAGCCTGGAGAGAGAGAGAGAGAGATGCTTTCATGGCCGTGAGTGAGTTAAACTGCCTGTTGTTTGACCTTCGTCAAGATCAAAATCACAACACGGACTGATGCCAGAAGAACACACGCACGGACAGAAATCAATTGAATTAAGTTACATCAGATGGCTTCTGAATGTGGTTATTGCATTGTCCATCCATTTTCTTCTCCAATTTCATCACATTTCCTTCTCTGTGGTGTGTATTTGTGTATATACAGGAGTAAGGCCCAATTAGGGCACGTCTTCCTAGTGGACGTCAGGTAAATTTATTTTTCAGGGCTGTACTTTGTGTATATTTTAGTACTTTGTGTATCAAACACTTCTGTGCTTTTCTTGGACAACCTTAAAAAAAAAAAAATTACAAAGCAAATTACCCGCCGTTTTTCTGGTTGACTCTCTGAGAATTTTAATTGTGTTTGGATTGCAGTATATCATATTTTTCACTCTTCTCCTTGTTTGCTTTGACCTTTTTTAATACTGTAGCTAATACTGTAGTTACATAAAGCTTGTTTTATAGCCTGCTGCAGCTCCATTATGGATTTAGTGGCCTGTGGAATTATAGTATCCCATCTGATGTAAAGGGAAAAGCAGTGTTGTGATCAAGACCAGCGTTCTTTTTTTTTTGAGTCAAACCTGAGATGAGGATAGGTTGAGTCTGAAAGTGTGTCCAGTTGTCCACAAGTGTATTGTAAAGTGGGCTTCAAAGGATTTTCTGCTATATTATGTGAGATTTCATTCTGAAGGAAGCATACGATCAGTTTAAAGTAGGGAGTAAGGGGATATCAATACATCACTTCACAGCAGGCCGAGAGGGACTTTAACCGCCAGTCATTATGCATCACTCCTGTACTAAAGAAGTTTTAATACAGTAAATGCACTGAAAATAGTTTAGACCTCAGCGTTTTGAAGTTGAATTAGTCCCAGGTGTGGTTTGTTTGCAGATGTTTTGTGAGTATAAAGTGCACAAGATGTGACAGTTACAATGCAGCTATCATGATTACAGTTAAATGAGATCAAATACACAGCTGATTGTGTCCAAATTGGGCTTATTTTCAACAATAGCCATTTATAACTCAGTTTAACGCTTTCAAATGACAATTTGTATATAAATCAATCAATTATAATCTAATATTTATATACATGCACATGGATGTATTATATAATGTGTGGTATTAATGTCATTGTACATTAAGCTTAGAACAAGTGTCATCTATGTTTATTACATCTTTTTATTCAATGGCCACTTTAGTAGTGGGATCAGATATGATCTAAATTAATTCCTTTCCTTATTTATATGCATGTTGCACCAACTACACCACATCATCAAGTCTTTTTTCAGAGGGATTTGTGTTACACACACCCTGATCACATGATGACACTCCTGAGATCACAGACGACTTATATTAATAATTGTAACTCAGATGTCAATTAGAAAACAAATCTCACTTGTTTGTGGACACACAGATGTGTAGCCGTAAATAAGACAAATAAAATAGCCTCATTCAGCCAGGCAGATGCCGTTGTCATGGAGATTTTTGAAAGAAACCTCCTTCACTTTTATTTGCGCTCTCATGTGTTCATCTATTCATCTTCCATCACAACATCTTTTGCGAGGCGGAAGATGTTTTAGAAAGCACCCGTGGTAGATAGCAGATGACACAAACCATCTGTTGCCCCCTGCTGTGTGGACTGGATGTGATGTCATCACAGTTGGACAGGTATCAAAGTGGTGTCTTTTCTGCTGGTTGGCATCTGCCTGGGCAAGATGCTCTGGGTGTGTTTCAAGGAACTTTCTAGAACTTTGCGAAGAGTTGCCTTCCTCCTTTTTTGGCCATCCTGGAATGCCATCAATAACTGTTCACAACTCTTGTCACTTAGAGACCCACTTAGATGACAAAAACAGTGGCATTTCCTTCACACTCTCTCTCTCTCTCTCTCTCTCTCTCTCTCTTTCTCTTTCTGTCACTTACACACACACACACACACACACAAACTCTCAGGCTCTAAATCTCTCTTGTGCACTCAGTTGCATTTCTCTCCAACATTCTTTGTTCCTGTCACATCTCAGGTATGGAATCTTCAAATATTCATGAACTTCTGGAATTATTGATGCAGAGCGTGAGTGTTTCCCGTGGGAGGGCTTCTGTGCTTTATGGGTTTCATTTAAACAGCCTGTTTTTCCGGTTGGTATGAAATGCCAGACAGTGTGAAAGTATGTGTGTGTTTGTCCACTGAAGAACAAGGTCTTGCAAGACAGTTTGTAAGATTCCATCTGCAGTCATTTCAGGGGAATTAAACAACCATGAACAAGCAACTAAAGGAAAATCCATGTCCACTGTTGCTCAGGGGTTTTTGAACCAATGAGGGTGAAGCGTAGAAGAGACAGAAAGGAAGGTCATGCATACAGGAAGTGATTAAGAGCTTTTAGCTTAATGGAGTCAACTTACGTAAACATGCAATTTACACAACCCAAACCTGGAAAACAACAATTTATAAATTACCTAAAGACTGCATAAACACTGAATTAAATGTCACTGCGCTTAACCTAAAATTTGCATGGGCGTTAAACATATGTTCGAGTTCCCTCCATAATAGCTACAATAGCCACTAATTAATTCATGCATTCATTGCAACAGTGACTAACTGAACTGAACCTAAACAGAATCTGTGAACATAAACCAGCGGTTTTCAATACCAGCCCCTGCTCTGCGCATTTTGCACAATTCTCTTATTGCTTCAGATGTTTTTTCTACATGTAAGTGCCCTGCGAAGTGGACATCACTGGAAATTCCGCCACGATTCCAGTTCGAAGCGAACATATTCCATTCAAAGTGCACTGAAGTGTGCGAGACGTGAATTTATTATGTATTTACAGAGGTATATGATGTCCGTGGGTGAAAAAATAGCGCAATGCAAATCTGAATGCTCTGAAGTGAAGTAAAATTTAACAGCACTGAACCTAAACATAACACTATTTTAAAGCCGTTGCACTGAACCCTAACATTGTGTGAACGCTAATGTAAACAGTACCTCACTGAACCATAATGTTATGTGAACACTAGCATAAATGTCACTATACTGAACCAAAACAATGCATCAACGCTAATGTAACATTACTACTGAACGAAAAAAATGGAACAAAAGCATGCACATCAGTCTTAAAAGGGTGCTCGACTAAAAAGTAGCAAGTAAAAAATATAGTATAAAGTCGGCAACACCTAGACTCCAAAAATATCAAAAATGTTTACTTGTTAAAACCACTTATGCATAGCGTATGTGACATTGTACTGAACCTTAACCTTGTCTGTTAACATATACTGTAGATCACTGTACTGATAATGTAAACGTTGCTGGAATAAACCTAAACATATTCTAATGGCTAACATAAATGTTGCTGCACTGAACCTAAACATCATATAAACGCTTATGCAAACGTTACTGCACTGAACCAAAACTTTGTCTGAACGGTAGCGTAAACGCCATTGTACTGAACCTAAACACCGTCTGATAACATAAACATCACTGCACTGAACCTAAACAAATTCAGAACACTAATGTAAACATCACTGCACTGAACCTAAACATCGTCTAAACACTAACACAAACATTACTCCACTGAACCAAAATTAGCATTTACTCCACTGAATGCTAACAAAAACAGTACTATACTGTTTATGTAGCACTGAATGCTAATACAAATGCAATTGCTCTTAACTTAAAGGGGCGGTTTCCCGTACAGGGTTTAAGACCAGTCCTAGATTAAAATAAATGTCAGAGCTGTCAAAACTGAAAAAGGCTTAAAAAAAACAAACAAAAAAAAAAACAAACATTAATGCTGGTCCTGATTATTACCGGTCCTGTTCATTACCTTTATGCACAGGATTTCTAGGCATGATCTCATCTCTGCTTTTTGCGGATGATGTTGTCCTGTTGGCCTCTTCAAATCAGGACCTACAGCAGGGCCTGGGGTGGTTTGCAGAGTGTGAAGCGGCTGGAATGAGAATCAGCACCTCCAAATCTGAGGCCATGGTTCTCAGCAGGAACCTTCAGGTTGGTGGGGAGTTCCTGCCTCAGGTGGAGGGGTTTCTTGGGGTATCTTGGGGTCTTGTTCACAAGTGAGGGAAGGATGGAACGAGAGATCGACAGACGGATCGGGGCAGCTTCTGCAGTAATGCTGTCAAGGTACCGGTCTGTCGTGGTGAAGAAGGAGCTGAGCTGCAAGGCGAAGCTCTTGATTTACCAACCAATCTACGTACCTACTCTCACCTATGGCCATGAGCTTTGGGGTCATGACCGAAAGAACGAGATCCTGGATACAGGCAGCCGAAATGAGTTTCCCCCGCAGGGTGGCTGGGCGCTCCCTTAGAGATAGGTTGAGGAGTTCGATCACTAGGGGGGAGCTCAGAGTAGATCCGCTGCTCCTCCACATCGAGAGAGGTCAGCTGAGGTGGCTCGGGCATCTGTTCTGGATGCCTACCGGACACCTCCCCGGGGAGGTGTTTTGGGCATGTCCCACTCAGAGGAGGCCCCAGGTAAGTCCCGACTATGCCTCTCGGCTGGCCTGGGAACACCTCGGTATTCCCCCGGAAGAGCTGGAGGAAGTGTCTGTGGAGAGGGAAGTTTGGGTGTCCCTGCTTAGACTGCTGCCCCCGCGACCCGGCCCCGGATAAGCGGAAGAAGATGTATGTATGTATGTATGTATGTACATTAATGCCATTGTTTGGTCTTAAAATGCTCACAAGTAATTCATTTTTTAAAGGCATGTTTGTAAAAACCTCATTTAACAAAGCTTAGTCCTGGCTTAATCTAATCCATATCCGGGAAACGGCCCCAAAGTGTTCAAACACTATCCTAAACGCCACTGTACTGAACCTAAATGTCACTGAGCTGCACTTAAACACTATCTGAGCAGAATCCTAACATCACTGCAGTAAGCTCAATCTTAAACGCCTAACCTTTTAATAACATTCAGCACATTTAACTGTCTAAAAACTTTGCTCAATGTCTTTGGTAACCATTTGCATCTATCTCATTTTAAAAACAGCACAGTAGTAATACCAAACAATTGCATTATGCTGTTGGAGTTTAGTGCCCTGTGAATAATGTAAAATCTAATTGAGGCAGTGGTATTCACAGTGCCCAGTGTGTATATGTGTAACTGAGAGAATGAGAACGGATTCCTCGAAACAAACAAGCATACCAATACCACTGTACCACCTCTTCCCCTCTCATCCTACCCCTCCCGTTCTGCATGATCTGACTTTTACATGCACTGCATATGAAGCAGTATTGATTTAGCTCTCTTTCTCTCCTCTTCTCCTTCCTTCCTGCTCCTCTCTCTGTTTGACACATGATTTGCTGTGATATTGCTATCTCTCTTTCCTCTCTCCCTCTGGATTATTCCTTCCATCTTTTGTTCAGTGTGCATAAAGGCTATTGACAGCCAATGTCCGCCCACTCCTCAACATGGAGCCCTGAGCCACAGATCCTGCTGTTCTTTACATGGCTGTGAGCTGTGCTCTGTCAACTCGACCTTCGGCGTCCACGGTGCTCTAGGAAATAAGGCCCGCCATTTCTAGGCTGTGAGTGTGTTTTCTAGTTGTCACTTATTTGAGAAGCTGCTGAGAGTATTTAAAGGCATGTCATTTTCATGCCACCAAATGGATGTGCACAAATAATGACAATGATTTAGTGAAATGTTTCTTGACTGGTAGTGCTTTGTAGTCACAGAATATTTAGCTTGTATATTAGAAAGTATTTTTGAGATATATCTTTGGCATACAGTGGGGCAAAAAAGTATTTAGTCAGCCGCCAATTGTGCAAGTTCTCCCACTTAAAAAGATGAGAGAGGCCTGTAATTTTAAATCATAGGTATACCTAAACTATGAGAGACAAAATGAGAAAAAATAAAACCAGAAAGAATTTTGAACTATGAATTAATTGCTAAATTCCTTCATAAAATATGTATTTGATCACCTACAAATAAGATTTGTGGCTCTCACAGACCTGTAACTTGTCATCCACTCGTTACCTTTTTTAATGGCATCTGTTTGAACTTGTTATCAGTGTAAAAGACACCTGTCCACAACCTTAAACAGTCACACTCCACTATGGCCAAGACCAAAGAGCTGTCAAAGGACAACAGAAACAAAACTGTAAACCTGCACCAGACTGGGAAGACTGAATCTGCAAAAAGTGAGCAGCTTGGTGTGAAGAAATCAACTGTGGGAGCAATTATTAGAAAATGGAAGACATACAAGAGCACTGATAATCTCTCTCGATCTCGATCTAGTCAAAACCTCCTTCCATCAGCAAGAGCATTCAAGATGAAACACGGCTGGGTCTTTCAGCATGACAATGATCTCAAACACACCGCCCGGGCAACGTAAGAGTGGCTTCATAAGAAGCATTTCAAGGTCCTGGAGTGGACTAGCCAGTCTCCAGATCTCAACCCCATAGAAAATCTTTGGAGGGAGTTGAAAGTCTGTGTTGTCCAGCGACAGCCCCAAAACATTGCTGTTCTAGAGGAGATCTGCATGGAGGAATGGGCCAAAATACCAGCAACAGTGTGTGAAAACCTTGTGAAGACTTACAGAA
>JAUMHR010000045.1:5425520-5437234 GCA_032361145.1 Enteromius fasciolatus
TTATTCAATGTAATAATGATATTATATTATGCTGTGACAGGCAATGATTTCTCTTATTAGTGTCACTTTATCAGTCAGCTTTATCAATTTTAGTCGCCGTTGGATCTCCCGTGGTCTGACAAATGGGGTTTTAAAATATTGTCTCTCAGATGATATGAAGTCAATAACAGTTTGTAATTAAAGTAAATAATTAAAAAAAAGTATTTAATTGAATTATTTAAAATAATGAAGTATTGTTTTGGGGGTATAGCTATAGAAAATATAACACCAAAAGACGTCTGTATTGTGTCTTGATTTAGCTGAGGGTTGGTGTGTGTGTAAATGGTGAATTTTTTGAGTAAGCTATCTATTTGAATCTACATGTAAATGGTCTCTGTAGTGATTGGCTGCGTTAGGGCCTTTATGAAACCTTTATGTAACATTATGAAAGGTTTCCAAAAAAAAGTAAAATCCATGCTAAAACATACAGCATAACTTTTTTTATCAGGTTGAGATTCACTTTGTGAACAAAGATGGCTGAGTGACACATTCTGCCGTTAAATGTTGATAAATGGTAGGGATGAGGCTTTGCATTGTTAGGTGCTCTAGTACTTCAGGATGTTTTACTTCAAACGAGCAAGGAAAATCCTGATTTCTGTGCATGTGTGCGTGCATGTATGTATCATGCGTGTTTACCACAGTGAGGCGCTGTGTGTTTCAGCAGAACTCCTCCTCGCTTCCACACACTCTCTCCTCTTTCTCTCTCCTCCCTCTTTCCTCTATCTGATGAGGATCTCTCATCTCTTCTGCTCCATGATCAGTCCTTCTAATCAAATCACAGTGGACACGCTACCTTCCTCTCTCTAACTCTCTCTCTTTTACTCCATCCAGCGTCTTCTTTCCTTTCTCCCTCTCTTGTTCTGAATCTGGGTCATCCACTAGCATGACGGACAGTCTCCCATTATCACCCTCTCCACTGCTCCCCTAAAGCAAGAGAAGGAAATAAGAGAGGGAAAGCAGGTGAGAGAGGGCTGAGGGATGAGAGAAACTCACAGAGAGTGCCCTGTTTGTCTGAACGCTCGCTCTGATTGGCTGCTCGTCCCGCTGGTGTCACATTCTGCCCTCTTCACATGTTCACGCATCGGCAGCGTCCTCACACGAGTGTAACAGTCTAATGCACGCTCTGTCACACACACACACAGACTCATGAGTGCTGCTGGACACCGCTGGAATAAAGGCTTCTTTACACCGGATTCGTTCAGCCTGTCCTCTTCTAAAGCTAACGGACTAAGCATCGTCCTTGTCGGTTCAGATGAGTAAGTGACAGCGCACTCTTCCTCAAAGATGCCTGTTTCTTACGTGCTCTTCTGTTTGTGTGTGTGTGTGTGTGCTTAGAGATGCGTTCTGTAACGTCAAACTCTTAGATATGCTTTAACATATCATATTCTAGTTATGCTTTTTTTCACTCATCCTCAATCCTTTTATTGTTGGACTATCTGGCTAGCAATCTTAACTCATCTTACATTGTTATCTTTTTATTAACTTTTGTGCTCCCTCTCATTTTTTTTGTCCCTATTATTAGTGGTAGTAGTAATAATAATAATTATTGCAGGGTAATAAAAATACATTTTTTTATTTCTGTATTAATATACAAGTTATAAATATATTAATTATATATACACTATACACTAAATACACACACTTTAATTATAATTATTAGTTTGGTTACACTTTTTTGTTTTAAGATGTCATCGTTACTTTTATACAAATCAGTAATATTATTTAACAAATAATAGCAACATTATAGAGTTACAGTTTTATTTAAGATTAGTTGTTTGAAATTATTCAAAGTTTATAATAAATAAAAAATGGATAATATTTTATAAAAAATAAATGTATACATGCATTTATTTATGTAGGTGTGTATATGGCAATAATAAAGATAATAAAATACTTATAATTTTTATATATGTATATATATATATATTAGATCTTTATTATTATTGTTCAGTATACTCATTATATAATAACTGCCTGAGCTTTCCAGCAATATCTTTTTTGTTGCTAAGAAACCAAAGTTTTAAATTAACACACAGTATCTTTGGAAATGTGCAAGACATGTTATATTTAAGACATAATTGCTAATTATTTAGTTGCAGCATAATGTTTTACCGGTGCTGCTATGAGTTTGTCTGGCAGCTGCTTTGACACTATGAACAAGCTCTAGTTTGTGTGCTTTTGGTCCATTGGTAATTCAGCTCAACTATTTTGAGCTTTATGTGTGTCAAGTGCAGCTCTGTGAAGAATTTCCACTGTTAGTGCCACCATTATTTATTTTCAAAGCCGGGGCGTGAAAAATTATGATTCCTCGACACATTGTTCTGTGGCTGGAGTCTGTAGGCGTCAGATCAGAGAGGTTGCATCTTGTGATCGCCAGATGGTCTTATATTTCAGCTAACACATGGACACATATGTAGCTTTGTACACAAACACTCTCACACACTCACACTTATATATCAAGTTGACATTTCCATGCTCTCTATGCGAAAACTCAGAAGTGATCCTCTATATCCTTCACAAATGAAAAAAGAATCCAGAATTAAATAGTTTAAACATTGGAAATAGGATTTTTTCTCCAAAAGGTCTAAGAAAATCTGTAAATAGATTCAGGCTATACATTCTTTGCCAGTTTGAAACACTTCCAGTCTTTGTTATTGTGCTGTCTGAATGTGTGTGTATCTGTGTTTTTATGTATGACTGATGCATTACATGGCAGATTTCCACGTGTGACATTCTTTATCTGTGCTGTATTTGTTATTCGCAGCATTCAGAGACATGTTGTGCTTGTTTGCGTCTGTGTGTGTGTGTGTGTGTGTGTGTGTGCAGCTCGTCATAAATGTTTAATGTTAATACAACTAAAATCTTGGGAAAACATTTTCAAAAAGGACAAGACATTACAGAATACATTCGGCCTGTCGGTATCAGCCAAGATACATACCCACAATGCACTGCTGCCGTGCAGATATGCTCACAAAATGTGTCATTTAAAGTTTGCTGATTTAATTCGTAATTGTTGTATGTGATGATAATAGCGTCTGGCAGCTGTAGATAATTACATGCTGTTTTTATGCTGCAATTTTTCCAAAATGCAATTCCCATTTGCTCTGGCATGAAATGCAGAGCTACTGGCTGTCTGCTGAAAAACCTTTTACCCTTAATAATCTCATGGCTATTTATCGGTGTTGTGTAAGACGGTCTTGGGCTAGAACATAAACATATGTGCTTACTGATATGCATGCAGCGTGTGCTCAGACATACAACATTATACAGTGTATTTAGATTATATCAGGTGTGGGTATGTAGAAATGTTTAGACATTGCACCCACACACACTCAGCTGGTCAGTCATGTGTATGCTCTGTAACTTTTCAATCAGTGCCATGGCCGTGTTTTCTAACTTATCGTTCCTTATGTGCTGCTTTTTCAGTGCTGCAAAGTTGCTCTGACACAATCTGTATTGTTAGAAGTGCTTTATAAATGAACGTGACTTGACTTTCTGGTAAGATTTCGCGAACGATTCACTGTTGTCCACAGAAAAGCCTAAGTCTTGCCATGTGTAGCCCTTATTATTCATCACTGTTTTGGATCTAGACGTCTGGGCTGACTGGGAGTCTTCGTGGTCTCGCAGTGTTGTCTGATGAGGTGTGAGTGTGTGCATCTCTGAGTTTGTTATCAGCCCCCGAGAGCTTGCCAAGGAAGGAAAACAGCCATGAAAGTGTGTTCGATTTTAGATACGCTGTATCTCCCTCTTTCTATGTCCCCGTCTCTTTCTCTCACACAGAAATATTCCTTTTTAAAAAATGTTTTGTTCAACTATGGGCTATTTTAGAAAGTAAATGTATTTAAAAAAAATAAAAACATGAAGAGAAAAGATCATTTCAATCACAATGTGATATATAACATTTACTATTTTATTTAAAATTTTACTTTATTTTATGTTTAATAAAAATTGTGTTGGTCCTGCTAATGTCATTTCATAGCCAGTATTTGTGTATATTTTTTGAGAAAGTTATGGCTTGATTTAACAGACTACAAAATCGGAGGGGGAAAAACAAAAAAACATTCACAAGTGATAATTATCTTGATTTTCTTTTTTTTCACACATCACATCTTTTTAAGGCATGGTCTTCACATTTCTGTCTTTTTCAAGAACAGACTTTAGAACATTTTTATAATGCTAAATTTGTTGACGATGGTAGAAATTGTGCTAAAACTGAGGTAATGTTATTAATAATTCATGCAGATAATTTCCATTATAAAAAACTAATTATGCAAGTTTTTGTTTAGATGTTGTAATATCTATTATTTGTGTATTTTTCTTTTTTAATTATTAGATTTTTTCTTAATGATTTTAATATAGGGTTATATTTAAAAAATGCATATTTTAAAATTACAAGGTTCTGCGACAAGGATACAATAATAAAAAGCATTTAAAAAGTGGCAAAAATGAATGTTCAAAACTTAATTTTCCGAAAAAAATCTAGATTTAGTTTTTTTGAATGGGCCACTATATAGAGCAGAGAAAGAGTAGCCTGAAGTGCAGTCATGCTGTATGCTGGAGACCATACCTGTTTAATGCCTCAGTTGAAGAAAGTCTCAGTGCAACTTTAAACCCAGTTTCGCCAGGAGATATACAATACAGCGACACTCTCTCTCAAAGTTCAGTGCTGTGTGTTCGTGAGTGGTAATTAAATGGCAGTTAGTTTGGACTCACACTGTTTCAGCCCTGCACTAATTAAAGAATCATCTGTTAATTCTGCTGAAAGACGGCAGACCCCAGTGCTCAAAGAGCACACTGGCAGGATGCACATAAATTACAGAAATTAACTCTTGCCACCTCCAGGGTGTTTCACTTGATGTATATCACTTGATGAATATTCAAACAGAAAAATATTTCTTGCTGAAAATCATGAGATTCGGTATCTAACGACTCTCTGCGTGAATGTTAGTTCCCTAAAGCAACGTTCTCTTGTGCAACTGAGGGAAAAAAAAGAGTGATTCTCAACAAAGCTGGTTTGCCTTCACAACACAAATACACACACACACACACACACACGACTTTATTCAAGTACAACCTTTGAAAACCATAGCTCCCGTTGCATTGGATCCAATTAAAAATAAAAACTTACCATTAGTTTCTCAAAGCATTAGAGCCAAACTGTCTCTTTCTCTTTTGTCTTTTATACAGAGACACAAACTTTCTCTCACACACAAACGTCTTATCAGACAGTAACACTTCTTACTTCAACATCTGGACTAAACATGAATTCTTTAGGTGTATTTTTCTCAGATTTTAAGCTGTGAGTGTGTCTTTTTTTAATAGATTTTAATCGTCGTCATAGCTGTATTTTGTATGTTGTGTTTTTTTAGTGTATTTGTGAAACATTATTAAAATAAGTCAGATATGCTCAAAAGGGCTGCATTTATTTAATTTAAAAAAGTATAGAAAAACATTTGAGATATTGTGAAATATTACAGTTTAACCTAACTGTTTATTCAAATACTGTATTTTTAAAGAAATGCTGGTAAGCATAATAAAAAAAAAAACATAATTATTCGAAATTTAAGTTAACTTTTTGTCCCAATGGTTTCTGTATTATTGTATTATTAGAGCATTAATGTACACTCACACTCACATTGGTCTCACTAAAAGTAAGCAGATGTTGAACAGTGTTACAGGAGTAAGCTGTCGGAAAAGTTCCTGAATCCTGACTAATTACCTGACGGGCAATTAAAGCATGGTTCCTTAGTGCAGAGGTCCTGACATCGGCCAATTAAAACACAGCACTGGGGAGCTGGAGGTCTAAACCTCAGCACAGGAGCTGTCTGTGCACTCATGCTTTAAGCTGTTCCTGGCCCAAAATTGTAGTTTAGCCACATAAAATCCCTTTAATACATGCCATTCTCGGTTTTATGTCAGTCCAAGAGCAGATAAAGCAAAAAATTCATTAACCAATTTACTGAGACCTCTTTAGCTGCTAAGAGGGTTCGCTAACAACTTGATTTTTATTCAATGTTTTTCTAATTACAATCCTCTTTTCATTAAAAAATTCACATTTGTGAGCAGTCAAGTGTGGGCAAAAATGGAGAATGTGTATGGTTTTCAAGGTCATGGTGATACAAGAGTTACAGGAAGTGTAAGTAGCACTTTGCTGTATGCATGCGTTGGCCATTTAGCTAAAGCAGTCCTCAGACTTTATCACATTTTACTTATTTCGTTTTGGGTTTAGTGTATGCTTGAGTAAGTATGTTTGCGTACCTTCACGCTGAGCCATGTTTCCAGCAGAATAAAGGGAGTTCAGTGGGTGACGGGTGAGTTCAGAAATGATTGCTTTAAGCAGAGGAGGGAAAAAATCTGCCACTGTTGGTGACATCCAAATACTGCTTCAGCCTCCTACGCTCTAGACGTTCATCAATAAAGATGCCCTGCCTGCAGACCTGAAACAGAAGCTTTGCGTTTTTAAACGAAGATCAAAAAAAAAAAAGATTGTTTTCGTGATGGAACAGTTAGTAAGCTGACAGGTAAATCAGGCAGCAGTCTGTCTGAAGCTCGTTAATTATGGACGTCAGTTGAGCTGCAGCCTGAAAAAAAGTGAAAGTGTGAGAAACAATCGTTCTTTGATCAGCTTTTGTTATGCTGTGCTGGAAGATCAGAGTGTATGGGCCTGTACTTGTCTTCTGTTAATACTGGCTCGGTGCTGTAGGTATCAAGGGAATCGTTTGTTTCTTGGAAATGATTCCCTGAAGGGAATAAAAATTAAATGTGTGTTTCACAAAGACTTGACTGTGAAGATTTACATAGGATCATGACCATGATGCCTAGACGTTCACTTTAGAAGATCAGTTATTTACACACGTTATTTACTCACCTTTACGCAGATGAAGATAATGCAGATGTTTGGTATTGGGGAGTCATGCAGATTATGCTTTATAAGTACTAATAAATAGTGGTTTGACTTTATTTTGATGCTCCATTTAACGTATTCTGTTGATTATCGGTAACATTGCACCTACATATCTACTAACTCTCAATAGAGTGCTAGCAGAGTATCAGTAGACTGGTAGGGTTAGAATAAGTTGATATGTACTTGCAAAGTTACTTATAGTCAGTAGAGCGTCTTTAGCGAGACCGTCACAATAAAGAGTTAGCAGATAATAAGACAGTGTGCTAATATTCTAATGAGAGTTAGTTGACAAAGCTACTTACTGTCAACAGATTGTTCAAAAAGTTGTTGTGTTGAACATGTTACAGATAATTACTATTTTGATAACAATAAATGATGCATAATTACATGCAAGAAATCCTATGACAAACCCTAAACCCTATATATTAAGTACATGTACCCCCAGTTTCACAGACAAGGCTTAAGCTAGTCCCAGACTAAATTGCATGTTTGAGCTGTCTCAGATGAAAATATCTTGCTCTGACATATCCTGTCAGTGTCATTGTTCTGTGTTAAGATGCACACCTGTAATATTTTCTTATAAGGCATTTTTGTAAAAGTTGCTTAATTTAATTAATGCCTAATCCTGGCTTAAGCTAAGCCCCGATTGTGAAACCGGGCCGTAGTTAATCATAACACTCCAACAAAGACATCTTAAAATAAAGTGTAACCTGAGAAAGCTAGATAATTAGTGAGTATTGGTTCCTGTACTAAAATGTTACAGAAATTTCTGTTGTTTTTCATTCTTTCTTTTTTTCATCCACACGCTGGAAGTCACTGGTCACCAGCATTTTTCAAAATCTCTTCTTTTGTTGTGCAGAAGAAATAAGTGGCTGTCATTGAATGCCTTACATGCATGTTCTAAAACTGATTCATGTCATAAAAAGCTCAAGCATGAACTGCTCAAGACAGATGGTTGCCCATTACCTCGGTTTTGCATGGCATCTAAACACCCTAACCTGCATTCCATTGCTTTATTAAAGTGAGCCAATGTCATATTTCACACGAAAGCATTCTTATATCAGATCCATTTTAAGTAACTTATGCCTGTGTAACAGACTCGGTCTGTTATACCTGTAACAATAGCCGGCTATTACATCTGCATAATTACAAACTGTAAGTACAGGCTGTTCCATAACTTCCATGAACTTACATAAAACAAAATGTTACCAAGTAGTTAACTAGGTAATTACTCTGTGTTATGGAAACCTTAAAATACAGTGTTACCGGTTACACTTTATTTGAAGGTGTCCTTGTTACACTGTAATACATTTAAGTACTGAGTAATATTATTTAACTACATGTACAGTACTTACTATATAGTTAGGATTAGGGTTTGTCATAATTAATCATTATTCTAACAGTCAGTACACAAAACGTGTAACAAGGACACCTTAAAATAAAGTGTTACCATTAACAATAATAACCTTGGTACATGTACTACTTTAATATACTAAACTGTACTTACTTAGGGGCAAATAAGGTACAAAGTTGTCTCTCTACATGAAGTGTAAAACCTAAAGCTGCTGTATCACTGGAAGTACAATTTCTGCAATGTATTTCTCAAAGTGTCAGTCTAAGAATGCCAGTATGCCTCGGCGGTTGTGTGTTTGGGTCAGGCTTTACCTACTCCGTGGGCGCAGTAGACGTCAGTGGAAAGTGGAGTTTGTGTGTGTGTTTTCTCAGTAGGACTGTCAGGTAGCCAGGTTAGATATTACTGATGCCTCAGAGACACATCCCACCTTATCCATCACCCACTGACTGAACAACACCACCGTCTGCTCGTTTTCTCACATGCACAGACACGGACGCACCCACATTAAATCACTCTCCCTCGCACACGCTCATAAACACACGCGCTGGAGTTTTAGGAGGGCAAAAGCTTCTTACTTTTGCTTTTCTGTGCTTCGAGCAGTGAGCTGTGGATAATGAGAGAGATGTGAGCGAAACCGAGAGAGAGAGAGAGATTTCTGTAACCAACCCAACCCCCTGGAGCCAACGCTTCCTCCCTCCTTCTTTCTCTCTCTCTCTCTTTCTCTGTCAATGCTTAGACATTTTCAGTCATATGGTTGACTGTTTTGGAAATGGATTGGAATGATGGTGGGATAAAGCTGGACAGAAGAGATAGGAAAAGTGATGAGCAATGAAGAACAAGAAGAGCCAGGTTGGATGCAAATTGTTCTCTTGTTATATTATTCATCTTTAACTTCATTATTCCCAGCTAATTTTTCAGTAGAATGATGAGTGTCTTTGCCAGAAGGAGTATTGTGGTTGTTTGGATGTTTGCCCTTTTTCTGCCTTCGTTTGTTAAGATTACTTGCAGTTATCGGGGTCAAAAAGACTGCTAATGAAAATTGTTGTTTTGTATTCATTTCTAAATTAATACTGCATGTTTGATTACAGCATCTTGATTAAAGAGAAAAGTTAAATGTAAAAATGTCTGAAACACTTGAAATGAATGAACTACACAAGCTTGTTGAGCCTGATGATCATGTTCTCCAACACGATTTGAGATGATCCTCTGAGCATCTTCAATAGAGGAAGACCGTCTGTACAAACAGACACGAGATCAGTGTCGCTACTTTACTTTTTGAACTAGAAATACTGAAGAATCTGAACCATTTCCTATTCATTTTATGTCATAAATAAAATGTTGTTTATTTCAATTACATTTTGAACTCCAGATTTAAAGGTTTTCGTGAAGGGATTTCACTTAGAACTTAAACTGTGTGGAAGGAAAAAAACTTTTTTTATTTCTTTTTCGTTTCTCAGGGCTCTGTCGAATTATTTAAGTGTCAAATTAAAGGTGTAAAAAAGAAGTTTAAATTAGTTTTTGAATGTGGTCCCTAGACATCTGAAAGCCACAGTATATTTGCTCTGAAAGTAAACACATTAGACTTCTTGTCCACTATAAAGGGGTTGAAGAGATGGAAATTGCCTGTGAGGGTTTTTTTTGTATCTGTGAAAAGAAATGAGACCATTTTCCCCTCCCACCAATCAGAGCGTTTAGAGGAAAGACAGAAGCAAAGTAGCATTGATGCTGGAGGGTGGATATGAAAAGGAAAAAGAAAGTAAAAAGGACCAGATGGAAGTAACATAATAAAACAGAGTAGATTAAATGCAAGGAAAGACAAAGTATAAGAGGAAATGGAGGAAACGAGGGATGAAAAATCAAAGGAGAGGGAAAGGAAATAAGGTCTATATGTATTACAGCACTGACAGCTGTAGAGGTCATATGAGGCAGAGGTCATATACAGTGGGATGTTTTATATAAAAAGATTTGACCTGATGAATTATGCAGAAAGGAAGGATGTGGTACTTGATTATGCTGAAAGAAAAAGTGGGAAACTGAAAGAATGGGGCTGTATTGAAAGTTCATTAGAGCCTAAAACAGTACAGGTAATTAGAAGTAAGGGTTCGGCTAGATTTGAGGATGAATAAACAGAAGGAGAAGAGGAGGCATTTGGCTGTGTGTTGGATTTGGAGGAGCAAGAGACAGAGATGGAGAGAGCGAAAGATAGAAAGGTTGCGTTTGGCACTTTAGGGGCCATGTGATGATAAATGCTCCAGTGGCAAAAACCAGAATGCACCTTGTTCGACATGAGCTGTGTGATATTTTTAGCCAATCTTAGTGTGAGGAAGGTTGAGGCTAACAAGACATCAAGTGCTTTACCAAATCCCTCATGCCTCTCTCTGTCACACCCCATTCCTCCAGCTCGGGCCGCCCATAAGTCATTCTCCTCTCTTCTGCTACCCGTTTCTTTACTTTTCTTCTCTGACCGCCTTTTGTCCTAGTTTTGCATGCTCCTTCGATTATTCTTGCCGCCTTTGTTCTCTCTGTCTTTACCACACACTTTCCTCTCGTGGATTCGGAGCAGACATTTTCACTTGCGCTGAAAATATTTTGTTGTTGTTGCTGTTGGTTGAAGAATTTCCAACACAGATGAAGATCTGTTTTGAAATAAGGTTCTGATTTTGGTTGGGAAATTAATATATAAGTGTGTTGGGTGCTTAAGCTTAATTCCTTGGGGAAAACACACACACATGCACAAACAGGCCATTTGACATTTCCCAGGTTTCTGAGGGGCAGTTCTGTCCTCTCCACTGTGAACATGCTGAAAGGGATGTCATGGAAAGAATGAGGAAGATCATGAATGTTCTTCTTGACAGACACTCTGACCTTATATAACACAATGTGCTTACAGCACATCTAATCAAGTGTTTGGACTTGACCGGCGTTGCAAACATATTAAACTTTACATTGTTTTATTAGTTTCTTTTACCCATTTAAAAATGTAAAAGTAATCACATCACATTTATTATTATTAAATATTACAAATATCACATTATATTTACTGTAAATGTTGTTCTCATTCTAGTCTATTCAATTTTTTTGTTATTTTATTTTATTTTAGTACTACAGGGCACAGTCATACAAAGGCAATTTTCCACAAGCTAATATGATTCTTTAGGATCTTAATGGAAAGTTTGTAAAATAGTTTGTTTTAAAATTTCTCAAAGATAGTGTAAAAAAGGCTAATTTTACCCTGTCAAAAACAGCTCTTTAGAAATCACTCAATTCTCAGTTCTGTGTACTTCCCCTTTAAATCTTCACGAGCTCCGCTGACTCTGCCCCTCTTTTCCGAGGTGCTCTCGAGGATCTTTTTTTAGCCATATTCATAGTGAAACTTGCTAATTAGCACATTATCAGGAAAGGCGATTTGCAAAGATT
>JAUMHR010000045.1:5462765-5476398 GCA_032361145.1 Enteromius fasciolatus
CCTAACAAGAAAATTGTGGCTAGTGAAATTGCTGAGTGGCTAGTAAATTTGGAAAACCACTAGCCACAGTGGCTGGTAAGCAAACAAGTTAATGTCAAGCCCTGGTTATAAATCTAGTTGTTTGATGCAAACATTACAATGTGTTACTTCACAAATCACGCACTATTATAAGTGTTCTGAGGTCATAATATATTACGCAAGAAAATGTCTTTATTAACTGATTAACTGCCCTTTTAATCAGATTTTTTCTGAAACGTTTTGGTGTTTTATCAAAAGCTGGAAACCGCAGTGATAGGTTTTTGAACAGATCTGCAAGATAATGTGGGTAGAGACACGGTTCTGCAATGAGCCTAGGTTCGATTGATACAGTCTTAACTGCGAGTTATATATTTTGTGATATGTGAAATAAGAAATAATAATAGTTTTTTTAAATGTAGCTTCAATATAATTAGGTGTTTTCGGAAGAGTAACTGAAGGACTGTTGAACTACAGTTTAAAGTAGCTTCTCCAAAAATAATCATTACAAAATTCAGCCCACTGAAAGAGTTTCAAGGTGTCCTAAAACAGAAACAGAGGCATACACCGGACACGTTGCGTAGCCTGTATATCCAGTTTAGCATTATTTTTATGTTTTTGCTAAACAGTGTGACCTGTTATCTCTTGTTTGGGAGACAGCTCACAGCTTGACGGTAAAGGTGTGCTGAACTAATCCATTGTCCTCCTTCACTTTCTCTTATCATTTCTGTCTTCATCATTGCTATTAGCCCCCAACGATAAGTACAGAGAATGCCGCCATTTTATGACCACCTACCAGCTTACCATTTCCCTGCTTTCTCTGCCTCTCTCAGCATTGGACTGAATAGGCCACAATCTACTGCAATTTGCTGGAGCAATTTCTGCTGTGCCTGTGTCTAACAATAGCAGGAGAGAGAGAAAGATTATTCTCAAGAGCAATTATTTTCTTTCCTTTCCTCTCTCTTTCTCATCACTTTTCCTTCTCTGTCTGTCCCTTTGTAATAGTTAATAATGTTATTTTAATAAAATTGCGCACATTATATCTTATATTATACTATGCCTCCCATCAACTTATCTGAAATAGACACACTTCTCTCATGTACAAGGAAAGAAAAATATGCCTGCCTCCTTTTTTTTTAAATTCCATTTCCACACGTACAAAAGAGGTTTCCGTAATATCATAATCGTTATTCATAGACGGCCGCGAAATTAAATGGAGAACTAATGGAGACTTTTACTTACAGTAGGTGTTCGTACTCAGATTTGAGTGTTTTTCTCAGATTATTCTCGTAAGTAAAAGATAATGGTACTCTCACATGTTAGAAGAGCTATAAAATAGACCTTGGTAATACTGTGCTCAACTTTAAATGATCAGATGTCGACATGAACTCACTTTTCACAAACTTGATGTATGATATGCTGTCCATGTTCATTTTACAGCACTGTATGTACGTCTGCTGCATATTATCTCGTCTGTGAATTTAAATTGGTCAGGGTTTTTAGGATAAGCACCAGTGTGTGTGTGTGTGTGAGTATGTAACGTAATATAAAGCCAGCAAGCCCAATCTGTTTACCACTATCACTATAAATTATAAACCAAGGTGAATTAAACCCAAACTGAGAAGTTGATCATGTCTCCTGAACTAAAGTGTAATATTTGTGCATTAAAATATTTCTCTGAACAGCTTAAAAATGTTGTTTACTTATTCTAAAAATACAAATAAAATGTAAATAAATGAAAAAATAAAAAGTAGTGACAGTTCATTACATAGAAGTTAATCCATTAAATTTAAGGATATTCCCGTTCTCTAAAACAATGCAATGCAATTCAAAATACAACTGGTACAATGTTATTTAAGTCAAAGTTTGTTGTGGTATTCAGTGGTGAATAACTAAGTGATTTCATTCTCAGATTTGTACTGCCTCATGTTGCATTATATTATTACTGCTTCTGTTGTTAGTGGATTTCTCAGCTGCATCTGTGTTTACCATAATTGTATGCCATTCACACTACACTCCTGTCAGATGCTGTTACTTTCATTTCGTTTTCTAGTCAGATGTGTTTTGGCATAAGGTTGTCCTCCTTCCTGCTGTTGGAACAGATCTGAAGTGCGTGTGTGCGATGAAGGTGGAGATTTATTGCAGAGAATCCTGCAGGGACCCCTGATTCTGTTTAATTCACAAAATACAGGCACTTTAAGAAGGTAATATGACACATACCCCGGTTCATTGATGTGAATACAAATTTGAAAGGAAACTGAGAACAGGTTTGTTTATTGCATTTGACAAAAAGCCATTTGAAAGTGCGTTAGTGCTTGAGAGAAGGAGATCTTTATTATGTGGATGGTCTTATGGGTGTTTTCACTTGGAGCATTGATTAAGTGTGCTGCGTTTTCTCCCTCAGTTTGGTTCAGGTTTGAAACCCCATCAGAACAACTGAGAGCTTGCCGTTTATTGGCTAACAGTCCAGAATTAAAGCATTTATGAAAGCTCATGTATTTCATCTACAGTATACGGAAAGTATCAGCAGTTTACACCTTTAGTGTGTCTGCGCTCTTACCTTGGAGTAATATGTCCCATCACTTCTTAGCTTCTGATCTGTGGTTAAAAAAGTGTATGTTTTGATTTTAAAGAGATTCCCTTTACAAAATTCATCTTACGACGCAGAGCAGAGAAATAAACGTCCTCTCATTTTCAACTGCTTTCATTTCCAACAAGTTTCATAACATGCAAATATTTTTATTATAAAAAAAAAACTAGTCCACAGCTTGTTTCACAGGCATTTGATGTGTCCACCAGCTGCTTTAATTACTTCAGTGCTTTTTTACTAGTTCTTGCTGTGAGATGTTACAAGGCCTTGCACGTGTCTTGGGGGGATACATGTGAATTTGTCAGTGCAGGGAGGATCAGCTCTCCTTTCTCCCTGTCTTAGGCTGGTCTTAATCTCACATTACTGACATTATTATAACTATGAACGTAATTTTACTGCTTCCTGCAAACCTTAAGGTGCATGTGCAACAATGGTTTATAGCTCATTGAATAACTTTTTTCATATTGATGTGCTTTTTTCAGTATCTTAAAAAAATACATTAATGTTTAAAGTCTGGTTTTATTGTAATCAGCACAAACTGTGCTAGAATTGTACCGTATGTGAGCAGCATGAAAGAATGAATAAATGAATCCTGTATCCTGAAAGAGTTGGTACAGCATTTAGTTCAGGACTGGATACATGAAAGCTGTATGGCTGTGTCTTTGTGTGGATAAACAAGCTCTTACTGTATAGATGTATGTATGTAGGTGCGCTTGTGTATGAGTAGCACCCGGACTGCCCTCTGTTGTGAATAAATGACCCCATTATAATTACACTGGGGGGTCATCTATCAGCTCAACTCAGCCCCTTTGCGCTCAGACACTGTCTGCAAGGGAACGGACACAGCACTGCTTCTGTGCCTCAGCATTTATGAGTGTGTGTGTGTGTGTGTGTGTGTGTGTGTGTCTATTTACATTGTGTAGTGTAAAAACACACCCAGCTTTTATAAGTTTTATTTTTATACATGCTTATTAGCTGATTTGTTTTTGTTCACTTTTCGTGAATTAAATCAGGTTTAAATCTATTATAGACTTCTCTAAATGTTATTACATTAATAGTTAAACAAGACAAAAATAATCGTTTATTAACCTTAACTCAAGAAATATACAACTGTTGAAACATCTGGGGTTAAAAATAAATAAATAAATAAACAATTTTATCAGCAATGATGCATTATTTCAATACAGACTTCTATAGAACAAACCAAAAGATGTAATTACATTATTGAGGATTAAACGACTGGACGATTCAGCTTTGCCACCACAGTGATAAATTATATTACAGTAAAACATTTATTTTAAATTATAATAAACTTTCACAGTATGACAATTTTTGTTCTGCTCTGATCAAACAAATAAAGCCTTGTTGAACAAAAAGAGACTTCTTTCAAAAACATGAAAATATCTTAATGAACCCAAGCTTTTGTGCAATATTTTATATTCTGTAAAAATAACATTTGTTACATAAGTGTTGTAAAAAAGGAAATAAATAGTGATTTAGAAGCAGATTTGTTTTTGCTGTACGGAGGAGAATTGATTTGATGTATGGTGATGGCACTATGTGCATGTGTCCTGCTTGCTGGTCTTTCCCCAGTGCACCCTGGGAGCTCATTACAGGTGTCTCTGAGCTTGTGAAACACACCAAGATGTGGTTGTGTGGATCCTCTTCATTAAATGCTACAAAATAACCAGAAACATCTGACAAGAAGCCCACAGATGTGATTCAGCGTTGCTGTATATGCAGTAGCGAGGCAGACTGTTTTGTTCTGTGTAACTGTTAGCGTCTCGGTCTGTTTGTAGAGACACATCCGTAGAGACTTGCTTATTTGTGAGTGATTTTCCTGTCAATGCATTGCTGTTTTTACTATAATTACACAAACAGAGAATCGGGTACTTTTTATCTGCTTTACTTTCTCACCCTGAGCTGATGTCATATCCTGTGGGTGTTGAGGACAAACTTTAGGTGCAATTTACTCTGGTTGGAGGAATTTGCTTTTGGTCTCTCCTTGTGAGTAAATATGTCTGCCTTTTTCATCATGCCATTTCAAATGACGGAAATCTCTCTCTCTGTCATTTAGAGCCGTAGTCCACGTCACTCCCAGTCCACTCAGTCAGGTTTGGCAGACCAGGCGTCTAAACTGTCCTTCGCATCTGCTGAGTCTCTGGAGACCATGTCTGAGGCCGACATGCCGCTGGGCTTCAACCGCATGAACCGTTTCCGTCAGAGCCTCCCACTCTCCCGCTCTGCAAGCCAGAATAAACTACGCTCTCCAGGTAACATATACTGCTCTCAGTAAATCACTCTCTTTACCTGACACTCAAATGACTGATATGCTTATGCCAACGTGAACACAAGAATAAGTTATCAACTGTGCTATTTATTAAAGACATGAATACCTTTTTCAGCAAAGATGCGTTAATAAATATATGCTGTTCTTCTGAATTCTGAAAACAATCTCAGTTTCACAGTACAACTGTTTTCAGCATTAATAATAATACTAAATGCTTCTTGAGCAGTAAATCTTAATATTTGAATGATTTCTGGAGGATCATGTGATTTAATGATGCTGAATATTCAGCTTTATCATCACAGGAATAAAAAATTGAAGAATAATATGTAAAATTGTTATATAGTGCACAATATTCCAGTTTTACTGTGCTCAAATAAATGCAGCCTTGGTGAGCATACAGGCTTTTCTGAAATATTTCTGACTCAATGGTGGTGTAATTTTAATCATTATTGAATATAAATGAACTTAATAATGCAATTTAGTCATTTTCCCCATACTTCTCTTCTGTTAAAGCCTGTAATGGCCTACAAAGCCCATAAATAATAGAAAATGAAACTTCACTTTGCCTCTCATTCATCCAATTGACTTTCTCTAACTTTCAAACGAAATTATTGTTTATGAAACTCTTCTGAACTGTTTTAATACGCTCAGCGGTGCCTCTGAGCCTCTTGAGAAACTATTTCAAAACAACTTCAGGGCAGAATTCAACATCAGAATGCTTTGTTAAAATGTAAACATCACCCCAAAGGTTATGAAGAAAGTTACTTGAACGTTTAACTATTCATTATGATAAACATTTCCTTGTAAATAACTGGGAGTACAAGAACAGTTAAGGTTGCAATCAAATTATCTTCAGGCTATTTTTTAATAGTGATGTGACACGGTGCCACATTACTTCTTTTAATGTCACAGTGTATTGTGCAGGCAGCTTTACATTTGAGTGCGATGACGCAATAATGAAACACATTCTGTTGTTTTTCATTTGCAGTGTCTGATTCATTCTGCTGAATCACTTTGTTTGAGTGGTTGGGTGGTATAAAGGTATCAGTGGGGGGAAAAAAAGTGCCCCACGGTTCTGGTTTGCTTTTGGCAGATGATGACATTTCGTTACCCTGCAATTAGATACTGTGAAATGTTTTCTATTTGTTGATAGTTAATAGCAGTGCTTTAATTACAGCAGTACAATGCATTCAGATGAACTGACCTTCAACAGTTTGTTTTTTAGCTTTGGTTTCCATGGTGCGGAGTATCTCTCATACGCGATACAGTGTTGCTGAACTTTTATAGCCGAGTGCGTATTAGCAGCCAGCGCACAATATGTGCTGAAAGTGATTCGGTTGGAGCTCTTCCCCACAGAGAGATTATTGTCCCATCAGCAGGAAGTTTAGGATCGCCTGCTGCCCCGTTAGGTGAAGTGTGCCGAGATAAACTGACAAAAACTGATGACAAAAAGTCTGCAGGAGGAGTTCAGCAGCCCTGAACGAGAGGCTTTGTGTCGCAGACATCCCTCCTAAAATGTGTCACTCTCTCTCACAGCTGTTCACAACACTTACAAATATGTATGACTAAATTTATGATTTATGCAGTTGAATTGCATGTGCAATTAACATCCATTTGGTTTAAACAGTTTTAGCATAAAACGACTAATAAACCTAATGTCACACTTTATATTTGTGAGTCATACATAAATAAAACAGATAAGCAGCAGGTAAGATTCCACCACAGTTTGTTATTGCACAGTTTTTTCCTAAATGCATTCGTTCGGATTGCTTAGCGGTGTGAAAAACATGTGAATTAATCCAGTTAGAAAAGTATGAATATGGCATGAGATTCAATTTTAGTATTAGTCAGAAACTAGTTGGATTTATATAATGGGGATAACTATATAGAAAGGGGCTTTTTTGCGTTTGCTTACTTTTGTTAGCACTGTTACAGAAAAATGTTTCATTTATGTATAACTTATCACATCACATTCATTTTGTTAGTTTATGATAGAACTGCGCTGTCCAAATAGATGGAAATTTTATACGCCGTCAAAATACATCTATGAGCATATGCTTCACCATTTCCTTGCTCATCATTCTTCTTACTTCTCTCTCCTCAGGGGTCCTTTTCCTGCAGTTCGGCGATGAGACCAGACGTGTTCATATCACTCACGAGCTCAACAGTTTGGAGACCTTGCACGCACTTATCGTGCACATGTTCCCTCAGAAGCTGACAGCGGGAATGCTGAAGTCACCGAACACGGCCATCTTGATCAAAGACGAAGCCAGGAACGTCTTCTACGAGCTGGAGGATGTGAGGGACATACAGGACCGCAGTATCATTAAAATTTATCGCAAAGAGCCCATCTATGCCTCCTATCCTGCAGCACATCTGGCCAACGGAGACCTCAGGGTGAGATGCTTCTCCTGCATTCAGTTGTTTGCCATCTTACATTGCCTCAGCATGGGCTTATGTGTAAAAAAAAAAAAAAAAAGTGTTTTCAAAATAAGAAATCACAAGGTGAAGGATGTAGATCCCAGTATGCGGTGAGATGAAAGGCAAACCTAACCTTCAAATCACAGTTTTTTTTTTGCGTGTTAAATATTTTAAAGGGAAGTACCCGTCGTTTGATCCATTGAGCGACGTATTTCAGATTTGGATGTTCTTGAACTCAGAGGTTTTTGAATTATGCACAGTTTTTGGCACATCACTTGGGAGTTCGTTTCACTTTGTGAGCTCGCCGTGCTACCACAGGAGTTTGATGTGGGTTGACTTTGAAATGCGATCATGTTGCGTCACTCTGTTGATCAAATGTTCGTTTTTACTTGAGACATCTTTTCCATTTCATACCCACTGCTATTAGACACGAGTCTCTCGGCTAACGTTAGACATGAGGCTGTTAATGTATGCAAATGTTTCTGTTTATTGTCTGTTTGTGTGGGGTGTACTGTATGTGTGTGTACTGATGTCTGAGCGTCTGTGGTGGTGTTGTTGTTTAGTTTTGTCAGTAGGGAGTAGGAAAAGCAGAATGGGTTTTCATTCATTTAGACTTAAATCAGTGTAATTAATTACTGACTAGTTGATGGTATGATAATGAGCTGCTAAAGATTTGAATCCACAACAGATATGTGTTGTATTGCAAAAGGTGGTATTGTTTATGTATATATTATTTTGTATATATTTTAAACCAATAATTGTTTATGCACTAAAATAGTCACCTAATTCAAGGGCGTTTCAAACTTTTGTTATGCCAAGGACAACAAAAATATAAAGAAATATAAAGACAGCTATTTATTAGCTTTAATTTATTTATAAAGAAAAAAAATATTAGGTGTGTTTTTTATTTAATAATTCAGATTAGCTTCAAGATTTTTGATTAGATAGAATAAAACTAAAATAATATTGTTTATAATAATTTTTAATGTGTTAAAAATTATCAAAGAAAAATTTAATTAATTTTGTGCACTTTGCTAGTCCTAAAATAGCAGGGAAGTTCCCCTATCTTCATTACAATTCCCAGCTTAAGTGTTTATGCAATGTGTGTGTGTGTGTGTGTGTGTATGAGAGAGAGAGAGAGAGCAATTGTGCAATGTTTTTTCATTTTTTCTTTTTTTTACTATATAAACTATACATAAAAAAATGATATACACTCTAAATCGTGAAGTTTTTAGTTTAATTGCTGCTTTCATATTAATAATTACTAGTATTAATAATACTAAAATAAGAAGTTTGAAAGTGGCAGTCTGCACTTTTGGCCACTCGAGTTGAAACTCTCCTTTGCTGTTTGTGTTTGAGTGAATATACAAAGCCTGTTTCTCTATCATCAACAGAACTCTGGACAGAACGTGTCAACTGCTCCCTGGAGTGTGTGCTTGCATTCATGTCAGTGTGTCCATGTACACAGGCTAACAAGCTATATCCCTGTAATACTTCAGTAGGTTCGACTACTCTCAGAGTAGGGGGGAACAAAAGGGAACAGAGATGAAAAGGGGAAAAGAAAACAAAAATAAAAGGAAAAGATGGATGAGTGCCTTAAAATAAAAGCTAACAAGCTGTGGAATAAACGCAAGCAAAGTGACAAGCAGATATGAACATTTCTTTGAATGATATGCTGGATGCAGCAAAGAAGAGGTGAGAATGAAAGATACTGAGATGCAGCAAGGCAGAAAAAAAGAATCTATTAGATGAGTGTGGGTTTCCTGGTGTTTATGAATGGAGAGTTTAAAAGCTTGTCTTTCTGCTTATTGTAGCTTAGTAAAGTATATGCGCTCACTCAGAAGCGCTGGTGAAATCTGAATACAGTGTCATGTAATCCAATGTTATGCCAGTAGCTTTAGCTAGGCTGGGTGAAAGGAGTGAATAGGGTGAATGGAGCTCCCCGGAGTTGAATTACAGACCCATGAAAAGAAAGAGTGAGAGAAGGAGAGAATGGGGGCAATGAGTCTGGAGCGCTGCTCTTGGTTTCGTGCTAAACCTCGCAGGATTGCTCTTGCTTCGATTTGTCAGCAAATCATTTTCACTTTCGAATGTTTTTTGGCACATTTCCACCAATAGTAACAATGAATGGATCTGAAATATTCTTTTGAATTGGTTTATTTATTTATTTTCCTTGCAGTAGATTTCTGTAGGTTTTTAAACAGCCTCTCAGACAAATACAATTGTGTTGTACTTGTACCATCTGAATGTAAATTATTTTTTCATTTATTTACTTTAATATTTTGTTTATAAATAATACAAAACAAAGGGGAAAAGTTTTAGTTCACCTTCAGTGGGAACCAGCGACTTTACGATGATGTTTTTTATTATTATTTTAATGGAAATAAGTGTTGTGATTTTATTTCATTTATTAAATTTATTTTTGAATTTATATCAAAATCTTTATTGCATTTTTTATTATATTAATTATATATTATTATTTATGCATGCATAATATATTATAACATTATGAGTAACATAAGTGTATAATTATTTCTGAAATAATATATTTAAGTTTGCACCTCTGTGTAATACACTTTAAATATGTAATTAAAAATGTACTCCCTTCACGGAATGTTTATCCTTTAATCATTTCTGTGTTCGTGCATAACATTTTTTTCTTCTATGACTATGACACAGATTCTTCATATAAATTACTCATAAAATGCTAATTTCTTTTCTCTGTGTTATTTTAGAGAGAGATGGTTTACTCATCCCGGGACTCGTCACCTACCCGTCGGCTCAACACTCTCCCTTCTTCCTCTGCCTCACCCTCCTCCAACTCTCCTTCTCGATCCCGTCTCTCCTACAGCGGAGGCAGGCCCCCCTCCTTCGCTGGTCCAGGTCACCCTCACCAACAGGGTCCCCAGCACCCATCTCACTCCCACCACCCTTCGCCCTCTCACGGACAGGCTCAAGGCTTAACCCCCTCCTCCTCGGCCATCCTGGAGCGGCGTGATGTCAAACCCGATGAGGAGCTGTCTGGTAAAGGCATGGTCCTCCTGAAGAATGAAGGTCTTTATGCTGATCCCTACAGCTTGATGCATGAGGGTCGGCTTAGTATTGCTTCTACTCAGTCCCTGGCCACCATCGCCGACCCCTTCGGCTTCCCGGTGTCAGGAGGCCTGTACCGCCGAGGTTCGGTGCGGTCGCTCAGTACATACTCAGCTGCGGCTCTTCAAAGTGACCTGGAGGACAGCCTGTATAAGCCTGGAGGTTCACTATACTCCGACACCTACAGCAGCTCCACGCTCGGCATGGGCTTTCGTCTGCCGCCCTCCTCCCCTCAGAAGGTTCCCGACGTGCAGCTGAGGGACAGGGATTCATTCACTGGGTCTCCCAGCCGAGGGTCGCCTGTGAGAACCACCTTCAGAAAAGATTCGGCTTCCTCTTCGGTGTTTGTGGAAAGTCCAAAGTCCAGACCCAGCTCCAGTTCTGAACCCCTAGGAGATGGAAGTAAGGGACCTGGATTTGGGTCGTCATTATCTGGGGGCGAGACGGACACACGGTGAGCACTAGCACATGCATGTGAGGTTATTTTTTTCACTTTTTCATTGACAGACTGAATGTCTGTCTACACAGTATTAAGATAAATTAATAAACAGCATTTGTTATTATGCAAATGGTAGAAAGAAATCCTTATTAAAGGGATACTTCAACCAAAAATGAAAATTCTGTAACAAATTTCTACCCCTCATGTTGTTCCAGTCCTATAATTTCATCTTCAGAACAAAATAAGATAGATAGTCCATATGAAATAGCCTGTGTGACATCTGTGGTTCAACCATTATTTTCATATTCATCTTCCTTTGCTATCAAAATGCTTTCTACAGATGCAAAAACACAGAAAAACAAACCTGATATGATTTTTTGTCTTTTAATAACGGTTTCTTAGAGAGTTACTGTGTTGATATGATTTACACAACTTGAGGTTGTATCTATTTTTTGTTTGTTTATTTATTTATATATATATTTTTATTTCATGCAAGACCTTTAATTTTATGAAGCTGAGAGAATATTTTTGTGTGCAAAGAAAAAAAAGACTTTATTCAAAAATGTATTCAACTATTTATTTTCTATATTAAGTATACTGTACATTTAATAACTTTTTTTTTCATATTTGCACGTTATTGTTGTTTACTTCATGATTTCACCACATGCATTATTCATTCATCTTTAAACTACAGCAAAAGTTTTACATAAATAAAAAAATTCTATATACAGTACATTTATAAGACCTTGCCACATGATTTAAACAAGTATCTTAAGTCTTTATTTATTTATTATTTCAGATTGATTTTTAGTGTGGCACTTTTTTCTTCAAGATATTGGATTCTTCTTACTTAGTCTTCTTCCAAACAGATTGATCCAACAGCTAAACAGTTTTTACTCTGTGCTAAGCTACACCTACTCACTAGAAAATGACCCCAGGCCAGGAATGTCAAATCCTGCTCTTGGAGGACCACTGTCTGGTAGAGTTAAACAAACTTGAACCAAAATAATCAGGGTATTCAGGACTGGGACAAGGTGGACCTAAAGTCCCTGCCCCACCCCGGCCCCATTGTTAGGGAAAATGTCCCTGTCTTTGAACAGATATGACTGTCAGTACAGCAACATCTAATACTGTAACAGTGTTTATGAGATAATTTAAGCAAAAAACACTTGGAAATGTATAAGCTTATCCATTTTTTTGTCTTTGTCTCGTTAGCAGGGATCGTATGGAGGCAATGGAGAAGCAGATAGCCAGTCTGACTGGACTGGTTCAGAGCGTCCTAACCCGAGCACCAGACAGTGATAGCACGTAAGACATGAACACATCCACAGAGCCATCTACGATCCATTTACATGGAACCAGTGCCAATCAGACGCTCACTTACATTGACAATCAACCTATAATATCCATCTCACTCATACAAGCTTCTAATAAGTCAGTCACAATAAGCATTTGACACGTAATGACCATTGTACATGGTACACAGTAACTGTGCGAGTTCAAAATACACTATATGGACAAATAAATGGCATTTTGTTGTTCATTTTTTGGTTTGTTTGATTAGTTTTCACATGCAACATTAACTACATAATTTACAGTAATTACATCATTTCTAGAAGCAGTCTGTTTGTATGTTAGCATTGCACTAAAGCAGTAGTGAGTGTTTTGCGCTCTTTCATGTATGGAAAACATCTCTACTGTGTGTACCATGTAAAATGTGACACTAAAGAACAGTTTTACACAATACAATCAACCATTTCACACACGCTTACTCTTGTTATCATGTTACCATTTTGCTATCATGCGGTAATATCCTGTCTTCTCTGTTTGCTTATAGCCATTGGCTTTTCTTATGTTTCATAAGCTTGCAAAAATGTCTTCACTTGCTGACTGTTAAGTGCTTGTATTGAAAGCGTGCGTGCTGGTGGTCTTTTTGTCCTGTGATGGCCATGAGTCTCTTTCTGCCCGATGCTTTGATGTTGCTGGACATTTATTATCATTCATATTCGATGTGACGGGTCATTGACATCAACTATTTTATGAAAGGAAATGAATAATAATTAGATTATAATCTCAAGAGGAAAGAATTTAGAAGAGATTATGAGATAAGTAGGGTGTTTAATTCAGATTAGGTTGAGTTAAAATAAAAATGCCTGATTGAAATCCTGCTGATTAGAGTTTTTTTGAGTGTATGAACAAAAAAGCCAGATAATCGTACAGTGCAGATGTGTTAAATTGCTACCGCTCTAAAATATGTGCTCATAATTTACCCTGGGCTAAATAGGCCTTAAAGATACATTCAGGTGGGAGTTTGTTGCTGATCATTAGATGTTATTAAAGACAGTGACCTGTGCATAAGCATAGTGTTCAAATTGTTTTGAATTATTAAAAATAGGTAGTCGCGAGTAAAGAATAGCAGCATAATGGGATGTATAGCTCAGTTGTAATACACCACTTTTCAAAAGTTTGGGGTTGGTAAAATTGTTTAATGTTTTAGAAAGAAGTCTCACAATGAGGGCATTTGTTTGATTCACAAATACAGCAATAACATTAATATTGTGACAGTTAAAATAACTCCATATATACTCTATATTTATGTTTTTTAATGTAATTTTATTCATGTGGTGCAAACTGAATTTTCAGCGGCCATTAGTCTTCAGTGTCAAATCAACCCAGTCTCATATAAAAACGTACCCTGACTACGTTTATCCAAAGTGCAAAACGTAGAGGGGTCACAATAACGGCCCTTGAATTGTATGACTGTTACGTTTTTTGTCACGGTTTA
>JAUMHR010000045.1:5487881-5504093 GCA_032361145.1 Enteromius fasciolatus
GTATCTCAAATGTCACAACGTTTTAAAATATTTCTACAAATATATTAAGTAGCAAAACTACTTTAATCATTAATAATTCGACTGATGCGTGCAGTTTCCATAGATTCACCACACCGACGTGAAGTACTCAAACAACACCACACAGCATCATTTCAACAAACGACAAGAATTCATTTCAAGTGATACAAAGTCTAAAATTCGCATTAAAATAATCAATGTAGGTTCAGCGTCTGAAGTTCACAGGCACCCGCCATCTTTAGCTTGCTAGTCCACCTGCCCCTGCGGTGTCTGAGAAGGACAATTTCAGCAGAAGCATTCATGAGTTCTGGTTAAGGAACCTTGACATTTTTTGTTTCATGACAATTCATACATGCTTTTTATATTAGGAACATGATTACTGTCACAATCAGGAAGCGAGGATACGAGCGGATTCAATTGCAGATTGTTTATTTACAAGACAAAGTGAGACAGGCAGGCTCGATCGTCAGCAAAACAGGGTTATCTGAGGTATAGGCAGAAGAGAATAGTCAAAGTCCATGCGTGGGTCAATACAACAGCAAACAGAGTCCGAAGGGGTGAGACGGGGCGATAATCCAAATGGGAGCAGGGGTCGGCAATGATAAATCCACAAATAGAACCACTTCGAACAAGAACACGAATGGAAACACAAGACAGATCGACAGAGCAATGGAGCGTGACAGACACTCAAACATCCGGGGATTATATACATGAAAACTGGGTCAGTGGGAGGAGACTAGAAATGAGTGGCTATGGCAATATACAAGGGGGGCGGAGACATCAATGGGAAACCGTGACAACAGATGAGATGGGCGGTGACGAGAGTTTGTAGAAGGAGTCCATGAATGAAAACAAACACAAAACATACGCATACAGTCCATCAGTGGACTAGCACATCCAGCTGAACATGACAATTACAACATTTCGAATGGTCCCTTACAAATAATAATAATTAATAATAATAATAATTAATAATAATGATGATAAATAATAATTTATCATCAAATCAGCATGATTTCAGAGGATCATGTAACTGAAGTAATGATTATGACATTTCAGCTTTGCTACACGGGAATAAATGACATGTTAAAATATAAAATTTGTAATTGTTTCACAATATTACTGTTTTACTGTATATTTAATTGAACAAATGCGGCCTTGGTAATCATAAGAGACTTCTTGAAACTCAAAATACATTGCCGTCCTCAAACATTTGAATAATAGTGCTTTGAAATCTGGTTCTAAATGTTTTAGAGTTGAAAACTCTGACTTGATATGAATAGACTTTAACACTTCAGCAGCTTTAGCTGTTTTGAAGCACTAATGATCTTGTCAAATGTAATCTGTATGTCTCCTCAGGCAGCAGAGCGGGACTGGGAGGAGAAGAGGGCCAGTCTAACACAGTACAGTGCTCAGGACATTAATCGACTGTTGGAGGAGACTCAGGCTGAGCTCATGAAGGCCATTCCTGACTTGGACTTCGCCGCCAAGCAGATCAAACCTGCTCAGAACCAGATTCAAAACCAAAACCAGAGCCAGAGTCTGTCCAGCATCAATGCCACACATGAACAAAAGCCTAACAAACCTCAGAATAAGCTTTCCAGTAAAGACAGCGGATCCAGACGAGGCTCGGATGAGCTGACGGTGGCGAGGTATCGAACGGAGAAGCCCTCAAAATCCCCCCCTCCTCCACCTCCCCGCCGGAGTTTCCCCTCCTCTCCTGGCCTGACGACACGCAGCGGAGAGGTGATCATTCCTGGAAAGAGTATAAAGGTGACTGGTGACATTCAGAGTGACACCCACACAAAGACGATTTTGCATGTGTGTGTTTATGCATGCAAACTTTCTCAAACATTTATATGCAAGCTGTTACTGAAAGAGCAGCACAAGGACTGTCAAAGGAGTCAGGGGAGCATACTAAATCACTTTTATTTGAGTGCAGGGTCTCAAAAATGTCAGGCATCTCATAAAAGCCGCCTGTGTCTGTGGGTGTGTTAGTCATGGTTGATATTTACTCTGTCAGCTCAATAATAAATCACGTGTCGGTCACAGGTGAATTTGAGAGAGCTTGAGAAAGATTAGGATGGTAGATGTTAATTTCCCTTATGTTTACTTTGTAATTCAGTTATTATGACAGGCAAAACAGCCATAATTAATTGTACATGATTCGTTTATTCATTAAACCATATAAATAAATAAATATTTGTCAATAATTATTTATTCATTTATCCATTCTTAAAAGAATGTTTATATTTTAAAATATTTATATATTTATTATTTATTTCAACCATTATTTTATGTTATTCATTGATTGATTAATTCTGTCATTCATATATATATATATATATATATATATATTATAATATTTTTTCATAAAGAAAAACAAACAATTAAATACATTTATTATTATTTATTTATTAATCCATTCATTTTAGGTGTTCTATATATATACACATATACAGGATTTTCCATTACTCTCTCTCCCTACACATTATATATATATATATGTACACAGTTTTTTTTTCTTTTTAAATAAATCACTTTTTAAAAATTCATATTTGTAAATACAGATTTGTTATTTTGTCTGTTTGTGTATACTCAGAAATCAGAATCAGAGGAGACCGAGTCTCAGAAGCCACACATTAAACTGAGAAGGAGTATATCTGAAGCCCCCCGACCTGCATCAACCCCTCCGACCATCGCTGGTGGCGAGCGAGAGGAGGGCGATGAGGAGAAGTTAGCAGCTGAGCTAGAGGTGAGCACATGTATTACCTCAGGAGTCATATCAGGCCGTCTGTACCCTAACGGCTGAGGTGTTAATGTTGGTGATTAATGTCCATATGTCACAGGCACCAGATGTGTCTGCTGTACACCCACAGAGCAGTGCGATTCCATTCTCACACACACTCTCATACACACATTTGCGGCTTCTACCAGTTGGCTGGGTCGCTCATTCATTAAGCACACATTAGCAGTCAGGAGATCTGAATTTCTGTCTGTGCTCTTTGGCTCATGAACTATTAAGCTCAAATGAGTGGTTTGACAATGTTGTGTGCTGTACTGATATAAAGTGCTGTTAGTTAGGCACTGGTGAGTATGTTGTGGGATATTGTTTGTGTCTAATTTAACTGTACATAGAATCAACAACCATAACATCTAATATATGCCATCTCACTTACCCATATACTTTATCTTTAGATGCATTAGCCACTTCTGAGCAGGGTTATGCACCACTCAAATTGAATTGGGAAGGCTTTCTACATACTAATTCTATTCCAGTATTTAAACTGAATTTAGGATACAGAAGCATAATTTAAATTAGAAATAGTTTAATAGACTCTTACGCTCACTTAGGCTGCTTATTTGATTATAAATACTTTAATACTGCAATATTGTTAAATATTAAAACATGTTGTTGTTGAATAACTATTTTTTTATAAACATATTTAAAAAAGTTTAATAAATTAAAATTTTAATACATTTCAAAATATAATTTAATTACTCTGCTCCTTCAGAAATAATTCTAATATACCAATTTGCTGCTGAAGAGACGTTTATTATCATTAATTAAAAAATGGTTGCTTCTTAATATTAAGTTCTTTACAGTTTTAAAGTTGAAATGAACAACATGTATATGAAATTGATTACTTTAATGTGAAAAGTCACAACGTGTAATATAATGTAATATGTAATATAATATAAATGCATAATGCATTTATAATATAATGTAATATAAATAAAAAGAAAAAAAAACTTACTGACACTAAACCATTTAACAGTAGTGTGTGTGTATATATATATATATATATATATATGTGTGTGTGTGTGTGTGTGTGTGTAATGTACGGTAAATTATTATTATTATTTAAAGAATTGGTATTTGGTATTATTGGTATTATATATTGGTATTATTTTAAACAACAAACCTTAAGTAAGACATTTTACCCAATCCTTCAGAACATGCATCACATCTTTTTATATTTGATTAATTAATGCGCAATTAAAAATTCTAACTTCTCTCCCCAGCCGTCTCCATTTACATATTATCATTTTGCCATTGGGCCATAACAGTGCATTTCTCCTGACTAACACTGCTTGAGCTGTGTTGGTGTTGATTTTAGGCTTCCTTGACCTGCTTCAGGGCAGCAACGCACACACACACACACAGCACACAAACTACAAGGCTCATTAACACCAACAAGCAGACAGATTTTGTTGTCTTGGTTGAGTGGATGACAGGGTAAGCGAGCAGATGTCTCTTGTCCTCCATCGCCGCTGCATGGCTCTGTTGGAAACCCTGTGGAGACCTGTGGAGATCTGGGCACTGCTGCAGTGACACCAAACCCACCTCCCTCTCAAACCTAATGAGGCTCACAAGCTGCATCTCAAAACAAAAACTTTAACTCAATAAAAACACATTCATGAACAGAAATAGCTGAGCTCTAAACATTGCTTAAAGGTATAGCATGTCATTTCTGGTGTTCCGTAGAATTATTTATTTACAATTTTGTACAGTATGTGCATAAGTGAGTCCTGTTAGGGGAAATCCTGAAATGTCATATTCTGAACTGATATTTTGCATTCATTAATTCTCTTCAATCTCCCTGACCGCTCAGCTCTTTGAGCGACATCTGACTCTCCCCCTGCCCTCTCCCAGGAAATATCCTCCTCCCTCTAGTTTACAGCTGTTGCCCCATGTGTCCTCGGCTGGACAGGTAACAGGCCCTGCTGCGAGCTAGTGTGGACTGCTGTTGTACACTCATGCACACTCACCTATCTATATGTTTCCCTCTAAACTGATAGTCATACTCCTATATAGACAAAGAAAACTCACTGCACTCAAACTAAAGACGAAGACTGCTCTTTGATATTCCCACATTACAGTCAGCACGATCACAACTACACAATCACCACTTACTGTTCATTGTGTGTGTGTGCATGTCTGTTTTGTGTTGGAATGCCTAATTTCTAACACTGAAGCTGAAAGTGGTTTTATATTGCAGTGTGTTAGTGAATTTTGCTGTTTTTACATTTTTAAATGAGAACAGTAGCAAAGCTCTGTCATCTCTAAAGGAATAGTTCACCTAAAAGAAATTGCTCTATTATCATTGACATCATTTACATTTTGCATTCAAATATTTGTGATTTTCTCTTTTATTTAATTTTTGTATTTGTATGTGTGCTACGCTACAAATGTGCCAGCAGTCAATTGCATCTACGGCTGGTGATGATGATCGCTTCAGTGATTTTACAGAGAAATCTCTGGTAAGTTTATCTTAGCCACCTTTATGTTAACTTTACAACCTCATACAGTTATGTTTCACATTCATGGGTTAATTATACAAATATCTGCTTCTAAATTGCAGATGCAGCATGGGATGTCCTCCACTCCAGTTCCCCAGATAGTCTTAACCGAGTGTAACTCTCTCCCCACGTCCCCCTCTGAGGACTCAGCAGAGACACGGCGGTCTGACAGCACACAGACAATAAAAGACAATAACACTGGAAACGACAGAAGAGTAAGTTACTTCAGCCACATTGTGAGGACTCCCCGTCTGCCGCTATGGAAACAAGACTTGTCAGCCGGCCAAAAAGTCCCTCGATTACAGGACTTGGATGCAGCCCAGAGGGAGCTCCAGAGTCCCGTCCAGGATGTGACCCAATCATGCCTGCCCTTAACAAGCGAGAGAGCAATTAAACAGGCCCTGAGGAGGGAGCCAAGGGTTCAGGAGTCTCTCGAGGCGGCGACAGAAACGAAAGTAGAGCCAATGAGAAAGTCGGACACTACATTATCTGTCACGCCGCAAAACGGGCCCGTAGAGACATCTCAAGTGGGTTTGATCCGCACTCAAGGCGTTGGAGGGGAAAAGGAAGACATCTGCCACAGCACGTATCGTCGTCTGGACAGTCTGGAGGAAACCATCCGTGAGCTGGAGCTCAGTCTGATGGAGTTCAGCACTGATCCTCACACAGGGAACATCTTCCCAGCGTCCGTCCAGACGCAGAGGTCCTCCACCAAGAGATCCGGCAGCGCTCGACATACAGCAGACGGAGGAGACACAAACAAACCCACTGTCCCACCTAAACCGTCCTGCGTCAGCACATCCATAGCCAAGGTTCAACCTAACCCTCAGTATCTTCTTCAGCCCTGGTCTTTCTGTCTTTTCCATCTTTTCCATGTTTTTGGTGTCTTCCGCTGGGTTGCTCAACTAGTTCAGTTTGTTCTCTTTTGCAAATGCTTTGATAAATTGTTTGCCTCCAACCTCTGTAGAACTACATATTGTATCTTTCGCACAATAAATTCTCTTGTTTCCTCTTCTTTATTTGCCCACTCTTTTTTTCTCCTCTTAAAATGACTTTGCAATTTGATTACTTTCCTCTTTCCTCTGGTACATACATTATATGTGGTTTTCTCGTAAAATAAAAAGATAAAGCCCAGGGAAGCTCTTCGTAACTACTCAAGTGATTTTGTTGCGTAATTTATGCGGCATTGTCTCCTCTCACATTTGTCTTTCGTCTTTAGAGAGTAGTTGTCAGGATAAACTGCTACGAAGCAGCGATCCGCCAGACGTCATGTGTATTACTCAGCTCCGCTGAGAACAGGGCTGATCTCTGTGAGTGACAGAAGGGAAGGATTTGGATGAAGTCACTTGTGTTTTCCACTGCGTTGCTTTCAGCCCACACATTTGTATACAAGCCAGCATTGCATCATCCCTCCTAACTGGTGTGTTGGAGCCCCATGCCCTAGGTCATAGCACGCTTTCTCGTAGAACAGATGGAGCCTGGCAACCACAGGTCCACCTGATTGCAAGTATTAGATCCTCTTACAGTGCCCCTCGTTCAGTGAGGTGCTCATTTGCATTAAACACACAGCTAATGGGCCCCCTTGAAGCTTAAAAAAAGGACTGTTGGCTGGTTGTGACTCTAGACTTCAGTCTAGTGTTTGATCTTGCATAGTATAATATATTCTGAGAGATAAAAGACTAGAGAAAGCGTTCATTATTTTGTATTGAACAGAGAGCTTTTGTCAACTTCATGCAGAGGTGTATAATTTATATTTTCTGGATTTAGTACGAGAAATTATAGGTAATATGTGTGTGTGAGAATGAATGAGAGGGCTGTGCTGAGATGCATGTGTTCTATTAAAAACACATCACCCTCCTGTCTGTCTTGCACACTATTCTCCTCCAGCACTTCCTTTGACTGCTGGTGATGACAAATACACTGTAATTGGTTTAAAAAAATATTAGCAAATATAGTGCACAAATTCATATCCTCTTCTCTCTCATCCTCCTCAGACTAGCGGTGGAAAGGCGTTGTCTCGCCTCAAGCACCTACAGCAGAGCGGATCAGAGAAGAGCAAAACAAGCAAACAGAGAGAGGACTTCCTTAGGAACCAGGGTCAGCAGCAGGTAAGATCAGACTTTCTGTATATCAGTTTGTATCACTATCTTTGTTTCTGTTATACAGTGTACTGTTCTGACATTCCATCATTCTATCAGCTGTTCTATCAAACATTCTATGGTTCTCTGGTTTCTATCTATCTATCTATCTATCTATCTATCTATCTATCTATCTATCTTTCTTCTACAGTTCTGCTCATAAGTTTACATATTTACAGAATATGCACAATAATTAAAACATGATTAGAGGGATCATAAAAATTACATGATATTCTTTATTAAAGACTGACCTGAGTGATCTACAGTATTTTAATAAACAGATGTTTCTATATATTTCCCAAGTTTTTCTGATGAATGGATTTGGATAATCAGGGTAGATTGTAATTATTTAGTCTTCTGGGAAACATGCAAGTATTTATGTATTTCTAAAGTGCTAAATAATAATAAAAAAACAACTTTACACAAAATGTTGCGCTTCAACTTGTTCGGATGTTTACTCCCTCTGGTTATTTTTTCTTTTGAAGTATTGGACATTTTCATGATCCCTCTTATTTTATCATGTTTGCATAACTATTATTAACATATTTGCATATTCTGCAAAGGGTATGTAAATGTCTATTTCAAATCTATTCAAATACTGTATATCTAGGCCTAATCTAATCTCATTCTAGTTTTGCTCTATCTTTAATCTTAGTTCTGTTTTTTATTAGTTTAGCCTAAAAATTACATTTAGTCTTAGTCTTGTATTTGGTTTTAGTTATAGTTTTGATATAGTCTTAATCTAGTTGATCTTAGGTTTAGTCTGGTCCCAGTTTAGTCTTAGTCTAGTCTCTTTTTGGTTTGTTCTTTTTTTTAAGTCTTGGTTTTGCATGAAACATGGTTTTGGACTTAGCTTAGCTTAGCTTTAATGTTGCGTAAGCTTGTATGAACTTTTAAATTTTTTTGCTGAAAGCTAAGAAGATCATTTTCTGCTTGAAACCAATTCATAATGTCTGTCTGAGGACATTTCAGAGCTCAAATTCCACAGCTCAGACTATTGCCGAGAGCCTTAGGAGACGTGTGTGTATGAGCGTGTTTGTCTGTGTGTGTCAGTCACAAGTGAAGTGAGGCTGGGAAAGAACTCTCTAGCAGTGATGCTTTGAAAAACTGAATTGGAGCGTCAATCGCAGAACATTTGGGACTCTAAAGTGCACTTAAAACCCTCTAACAGAACAAAGAAGCCAGAGACAGGTGGGTCTCAGGAGAAGGGGAAGAGAGAAAGCATGAAGCCAGAGACTAGGGAAATGTGAGCTCTGCAACATAAGCGAAGTGAACGAGACAGGTGGAGAAAACAGGGGAGGGTTTGAAAGAAGGATTAGAAGGAGAAAAAGACGCACGCGCACACATGGACAGCTATGGGCCTGTGTGCTGTAGGTAAGGAGAAGATAGATATGCTGGTGCTCTGTAAATCTCCGCACTCTGTGTTTAATAAATCTGGCCCCTGTTCAACAGGCCATGAATATTAGAAAAGAATCTAATCTTTAATGGAGAAGGAAGAGAGAAGCAGATATTGGCAAGATCAGAGGGTTCATTGCAACTATAATTACAGGAGAGCATATTTGCTGTTATAGGCACTCTTGCTAAGCTGGATATGATCAGGATTTAGTCTTGTCAGTGTAACAGCTAATTATTCCCTTTGAAGTGGACTGCGTATATCTCCTTTTTTGTCTTAACCCTCTTAGCAGCAAATGGATACAAACATTTATGCACACTCATCTTTCCACCCGGACTCTCATCATTTCATTGAGCCTTTTTTTCTGCTTGCTGTGCCTCTCACTGTAACTCTCTGCCTCAACCACATTTGATTTGGTTTCGTACTCTAGCCTTCTCTCAAAAGACTTCATCTTTGAAATGATTGCTCTCCCTGACTGCTTCAAGTAAACTAACGCATCACTGCTCTCTTTTTGTCTGATTCATTTGCCATTTCTGACCTCTTCTCCCTGTTTTTACTGGACTAATTGTACACCACTATATAAAAGTGTGGGTTATTTTAAAAGTTTGCATTTATTTGATCTAAAATACAACAAAGTATATTACATTTAAAAAAACAGTTTACTCTGTTAATATATATTCAAATACAATTTTAGCAGCCTTTACTTCATTTAGATGTCATTCTTATATTTTTTAATATGTTTGGTGCTCAAGAAGTATTCATTTCTTCCAAAAGAAAAGAAAAGAAAACTAACCGACCCCTAACTTTTGCATGGTATTAATCATGGATTAAGATTTTTTTCCTGGTTACTCTTAAATGTAGGGACCAGTTCCCACTATTAACTAGTTGCTTATTAGCGTACCAATAATTAACATATTGGATGTTTATTATCACTTATAACGCATATACTCTTCATGACCATATTATACATACCTAATCCTAATAACTAATTAACTATCAATAAGCAGAAAATTAAAAGTATACTGAGGCAAAAGAAATCTGTAATTTGTTTGTTAATAGTGAGAATTGAACTTAAAAATAAAGTGTAACCTCTTTTCCTCCAAAAAATATAGCTGTTAAAATTTTTATGCTGTCATAAAAACTAAGAAATCACAAATCTTGCAGACAAAATTGTTTTTCTCAATTATGTATGTATGTGTTTCTCTATCTTAAGTTGTTTGTGTACATTTCACATGTGACTTCCTTGAACAGCTTTGTGTCTATTCTCAATTACATGAGCTTGTGGCACATCAGTTTTAAAAGGGCAGAGAAAGTAAGTGGGAAATGGCAAAAGGGAAATGTATTCCTTATGACTGTGCAAAAGCAGTAGCTATTTTAATCTCCATCATAGTTGTGTTCTCCAGGGACTTTTTGAGAAGGCTCTGTGAAAAGGACATGGGCCAGCAGGTTTGGAAAAGAGTGAGAGAAATGAAAGAGAGGGAGAAGGTTAAAGGGAAGAGAGATACGGACGAGAGAGAGTCTTTTTCTGCTCTATCAGGGTGGAATAATTGGCACTTCATGTGGAAAGACACAGGCTCTCCGGGCTCTCTCTTCACCCTCATCACTCTCTCCTCTTCACTCCTTGTATCCGTGCTGTCCATCCATCTCCCTCACAACTGATTAGAGTTTGAGCAGATCTCAATGGAACTCTTTCAGCGTCCTGTCACACAGGAACCGAAAGAGTGTTTGTGAGTGAATTGATGGTAATAGAGACGCATATACGTTCATGTTCAATAAACCCACCAAGATCTTGTCAACTGGTCAGTTTCTCCTAACATAATGCATTGTGGGTGTTATAAATGTACGTGGATTCGCCTTCATGTGGCGAAGCTGTGTACCAGGCTAGCATCATGCATGAATGATCCTAACCTGAATAACGTTGTCCTGTGTTTGTCTTCATCCTTCCTCCCATTGTCCCCTTCCTTTTGCATTTTCCTCTTCGTCACCGCTACCCTGGCCCTCATGGCAACCATTCACGTCTAACTCCTTGACCCAGTGAGCAGAAGCGAGCGACCCAAACCAACCTGACCTGACCGAAGCTTGTCCACCTCCTCCTCTGCCGTCACCACCACTTCTTCATCAGCATCACCTGACTGAAGCCCCCAATCCTTCACCCAGTTCCTCCTAGTCAATCCAGTATACTTTTAAGGGAAAAAAAAACATCATGCAGCTGTCAATATTCACCAGAGCCTCATTCATTCCTTTGAGAAAGTGTCTTGTGAGAGAGATTAATGACATATTGCAGCCAAAAAAAAATGTAAAACCTCCCAAAATGTGTTTTTACTATGTTCTTCTCTATCCACTCTTCTATCCTTTATCCCCTCTACTTTTGCCCTCAACACCCACCCCCTCAGGCTCTGAGTCTGAACATCAGCAGAGCAAGAGCCACAGAGTCACTCCTCGCAAGCACCAGAGCAGCAAGCTTCTCCGGCCACCTGCCCTCCAGATTGCAAAAGTACCCCCAGGAAGGGGCTCTGTCCTCCTTGACGGCCTCCTCCAACCAGGCCAAGGCACTTCTGGCTAGCCTTTCCACATCCAGCCTCTCAGCCGAGGCACTCCTCCTGTCGTCCACCGTAAGACAACATCGGTATCTCAGAGAGCAGAACTTCAACTCCTCAAGCCTTCCCCTTCCCATCTCCAACGGCCGCTCCCCTCCCTCTCCGACTTCACCTACTTCCTCTTCCTCGCCCTCATCTCCCTACGCTCTCACCTCTCCAAGTCTGTCCTCGCTGGCTCTGAAACCCTCCATCACCGGCAGCTTGGAGCGGAATAAGACTGAACCCAAGACGGCGACTCCAGAAGATATCGATTAAGGAGGATGGGGCTGGAAATGATTGAATTTGAATTTAAATGCGAGGAGGCTTAGTTTTGTTTCCCAGACTATTCCTACCAAGACACTTTACGGAGAACAGCGACGTAGGGCAAAGAGGCAGATGACTTACCGCTTTGCATCATAGGTTCACGTTTCTTCAGTTTGTGTACAGAATCAAACTGTAAACCCTACCTACTCTGCGTTCCTGCCAGTTCCCCAAACTAGATAACCAACAGATGGGCTTGGACACTCACCACCAGCCTGTTTCCAGCTCCACTGCACAGCCAGCATCACACCACCCACGGGAGGCCTGGGGAAGGACTCTTTACCCTAACCCTCATTCATTTGCCAAATCTCACATGTTGGAGATCTAGCTGAGTTTGGTAGATGTCCATCAAGTGTAAAACCAAGACTGTAAGACTATGTAAAACCAAGTAGAGTTGCAATAATCGGAAAGTGAGTACTGTAGTAGTCGGTGTTTATTGAAACATTTTATTGCTCATATCTATATCAACAAAAGGAATGTTAAAAAAAAAAAAACAACAGAAAAACCTTAATGTTGAGGCAGCATTGCTCGCTCTAATGTAGATTTTTGGCTATCAGTCGTACTGCTAAAAGAAAATAACTGAAATTGGTGCTATGATTAACATTTATGATGATTATACACTCCCTTAAAGGGATAGCTCATCTAAAAATGATTGTTCTGTCATGATCTACTCGTTCTTGTATTGTTGCCTTGGTTTGTTGTCTATGCAGTGGAAGTCACTGGAGTCTAACATTGCTTCGGACTCCACTGACTTTAATTGCGTGGACAAAAACATTCTTCAAAATCTCTTCTTTTGTGTTCTATAGAAGAAAGCGATTCATGCAGAATTTTCATTTTCCAAAGAACTATCCATTTGGTATACACACACTGCCTAAGAGTCTATTTTTGTTCTCATTTGCACTCAAATAGGTCTTCATACAGCCATTTTACATGTTTGCTGTAACTTAGCACAAGTTGTCATGGCAACAGAGGAATTGTGGGAAGGTGGAGGGCTGCCTGCTTTTTGAATCAATCACTTGTTATAGGATAGTTATAAGGCTATTGTTTTCTGAAGTTCTTAACAGTCACAGTTTTCCTGCATAAGGATATAGGATAGTCCTCTGTTCTTGTCATTTAAAGAAGCACAAGTAGCTAGAGAAAGTACAATGATCTGACAATCATCAAACATTAACCTTTGGGCCTCCCAGATTGTGAAACCCAAATCCAATATAAAATGAACAAACGGATGGTTAGGTTCACCATGTAGGGGTTGCACAAGCAAGAAGACTGAGGGTAATTCCACAGCACGTATGCCAGTGGACGTGATCCATCGAGTGGAAGACATCTGTGCGCTAGAGCATTCCAACTCATCCTTTCTCCTAATGAGCCAGTCATACCCTCCGCTTACTTTTCTATCAAACCACACGCACTTCATTTTTAGAAGGTAATTGTGTGATTACCCAGAATGGTGATACAGATATGAATATCGCATCCGTTCTTTGGTTCCATTGCTCTCCACAGTCATAATACTAAAACGCAAGAGCATCGTTTTTTTGGTCGTTGAGGCTCTGGTTCTGCCCACCCATGTTTTATTCTCATTCCAGTCCTCACAACATTCACACGCACACACACACACACACACTTACAGATAAAGATTTTTTTTCTTCTCACAAGGGTATTCCTATGTTGTGAATTTGTCAGTGTGACAACCTGCAGGTTTCCTCAATTTAAATGTGTAAAAGTGAGCGAACAGAAAGAGATGAATAGAGCAAGAGGGGAGATTTTTCCAGCTTTCTGACGAAACCAATGTGTGAAATTGATTGCTTGTGGTGTGGGGGTTTAAAATAATGGCTTAAGCGCTAGATCGACGTTGAGAGTAAATGGCCAGAGGAGAGATTAGTTGTGTTACTCCGTGTCTCGCAGCCAAATCGCCCTGTAATTCATGTCCAAAATGTATAATGATTCATGTGGGAGGTGCTGCGAGAGGCAAAAAGGTCAAGGTTAGGATGTTACACACATGGAAAGCCATTTTGTTTAAATGTAACATCTGTGAATGAAAAAAAGAAAACAAAGCTTTATTATAGCTTACATATTTATACACAAAAAAGTCGCAAATTCCTTAAAATGATTAAAACTTGATTTATACTCCTGATTTATTCTCCTGAGACTTTTAGACTCTTTAGATTTGTCTGGAAAGTTCACAGCAAGCATCAAATTCACAGCTCGGTCTATTTAAGGACCCAGACCGAACAAACTAGCAAATGAGATAAATTTAGCAATTGGTGCTGCTGTGAGCGTCCTCAAACGTTCTAAACGTTACCCTTGTGGGTACAGTTTCGCAGAAACGAGAAGCAGGTTTCGTGCTTGGATGGAGATAGTAAGAATCTACAGCACTTCCTGTCAGGAAGTACACTTCATCCTCTTAGTAAAGCCACAGGTAGAAATTTGTGAGCTAAGAAAAGACCTTCTTGACCCCCTCAGAGACTGCGATGGATTAATGTAGGAAGGTGGTGAAATCTCCCTTTTTAAAGCAGAATCTTTCTCAAAACATGGTAAGATAGCTGCCCAGACGTAGTATATAAATACATCTTTAAAGTTACTCATTTATTTTCACTCAACATGGTTGGTTAAAAAAATGTATGATGCGAGATTTGCGTTTGTATATTTTTTGTTTGTTGATTTTATATTACCAAGATTTATTTGTACATATTTTGGTTTTTGTAATCCTGAGGAAATATATAGCACACTAGAAAATTATTTATTCATAAGAGAAGTGTTTTGTATATTGAGTTGAAAATATTACACTGTACAGACCAGTTCATGTATAAAGTATAGCTGCATCTAACCACAGGTTGATATTTTGTTAATTTTCTGAGTTGTTTTAAGCGTTGGGTGAATCTGAAAAAGCCTTTATCCAGCCATTCAAAAGAATTGAGTTAATGTGATCCGAGTGAAATCGGGTTCATTGCTGATACTTATGAAGCTCTTATCTGTATTGTGACCTGAGAATGTCATTTGCAAACTCTTGATTTGTTTGCTTTGAGTGAAATGAACAATGTGGATTTAACTGTCACGGCCCTCTTCTGCCCTCTAGTGGCAGGGAGTAAGTCTGCAATTTCATTTCACTACCGAATAATAACAGATGTTTAAACTGTCAATGTACAAATGCCTTGGTCAAGGAAACAGTTGCACAAGTGTTTCTGCCACATTATGCTAATTTTGAGTTTCCCCCGGAAAAGACTGCAGGAAATAGGAGGAGCTGGATGCTTTTGTTTGTTATGTCTGGCCAAAAATGACAGTAATTTGGAGAAAGCACATTCTATGATGAAATGTCTTTATGTAGAATATTTTATCAGAGCTCTTTAGTCCCTTAAGTGAGATTTTTTTCTACATGGATGTGTGGATGTTACAAAATTATGACATCAAACGATAATAATAAAATACTAGAAAAGAGTAAAAGGAAAAAAGACTATAGTGTGTAAATAATACCGTAATTATTAGAGAGTCCTACGAAATTATGTCCAGAAAAAAAGTTTTATTTAAAAGATGGAGTTATAAGGTATATATTAAAAGTTAAAAAAAAATATTAAAAACGATTATATCAATGCATGTACATTCTAAAGCAATCGCACGGTGCAGATGATTTTAAAAAACAAAGTTATCTACATGTTTGTTTGTTTTTTTAAAGTCAACGGAGAGAATAGCGAGGTCGAGTGCAATGATATGAGGCTCACAGCTGAAGAGTCAAAGTAGGAAAAAATGACTTTTTCTATGTCTGATTTCTTTGTGGCTCAGGCATGTCCAGTCTTACTGTAACCTGTGGTGATGTGGTAACCAGACTTGAGTGGCGAGCTCTGAGTGTGTTTTACTGAGCAGATTAAACTCCGCTCTGGCCATCAGCACACTAGTAATGGTGCAAGCCCTTTACCCACGCTGTGACCCTCCCATCTCTAGAGTAGAGTAATATACCAACTGAGAATCACTCTATATACAAATAAGATATATAAGCACCTATAGATACAGAAGAAAAATAAATTAATTTGTCAGTGTGGATGCCATGATAACTTTGTGAGAAATGTGACTTTATTTTTCTTTTTTTTTTCCTGTGAGAAATTTGTTGAGAGCTGAGACCTTTTGTACATACTTGCTGTGGTTGTGTGTCTAATAAAGTACAGCTCTCTTCTATGACAATATTTCTACCGAGTCTTTTTTTTTCTCATAATAAATGAAATGTGTCTTACTGTACAATGGTTTCACTCTTTTATTAAACGATCTAAAAATCAAGCTATCGTTATCAGGCTGCATTAAAAGTGCCTTCATCTAGGAGCACTTTCTCTGGCAATATAAACACAGCAAAACATGCAAATTGAAGCTCAAGGAATTGTTTACATATACAGGAGCATATGCGATGGTATAAAAATGCCTTTTGTGCTTTATGTACAGTTGTTTCAAAATTTTTTCAAAAGGTTACCTGTATCAGATA
>JAUMHR010000045.1:5506785-5517149 GCA_032361145.1 Enteromius fasciolatus
GAAGTATTTTTAAAACTTATTTAATTTGAAATTATGTTTTATATTTAATGAATTTTAATCAGGGGAATTATAGTTTAATAACTTTCATTTCTTAAAAAAAATCATTTAAATGTAAATTGAAGTAAAATATAGTAATATAAAAACTTATTTTATTTTAGCTACTTTATTTTTCGAATTTTTAGCATAACTGAAAGTAAAAAAACCCATATAAAATAACAAATTAAAATGAAAACACGGAAATATATAAATAAAAATCATAATAGTAAAATAAGACCAATTATTTATATATATATATATATATATGTGTGTGTGTGTGTGATACATTTTTTTTCATGTTAACTATGTTGAATTGTCAAAAAAAAACATGAATTAAAATGGGGTGGGGTAATCAGAAAACTTTTAAAATGTGGAATACGGAGGTAAAGATAATAGGTAAAAATCAAGTATTGGAAATTTCAGCTACAGACGATGAGCAAAGTTTTCATTCACATGCTAAGTTTCAATCCCTATTTTCTTCAGAACCCAGCCTCTTTGTGTTTGCATTAAAGGCCCGTACATCAGTTAATACAAATACAAAGAGAGCTTCCCCAAAAACACACCTGGGCCTGGAACTTTCTGCTGTTATTTACAAAGCATACATACATTCAAATCTCGCATAAAAACACAAGTCTCACAAACTCACTCACCAGGTCAAGGCTCTGCAGACGGAACCCATACGCTGCTCCTCTTTTACTGCTGTTCATGTAGTTCCCAAAAGCCAGGATGATCTAAAGCAGGAGACTGATATGTGAGCTGCACTGAAGGAGCACACCATTCATACCTCTATGTAAACACAAATGAAGTTTACTCACCTCTAACATCTTCTTCAGCTTTGATGAAGACTTGAGGGACACAGAAGCGGCAATGATAGCATCTATTTGCTACAGAAACAGGTGGTGAGGAAAAAAAGATGACTTTTGAATCAAACATAGAAATGGTACTAGATACAACAGCCGAAGAGTGATGCAAACTGACCGGCTGCAGGCGTTTCACACTCTCTGGGAAGTTGCCCATGAAGGTGAGGGTGTTGATCCGCTGAGCAAGGCGTGGGATTTTACCAAAGCGGCTTATGAATCGGTCCTCATCGCTCAAGTCCTCAAGGGGCCGCCCTTCCTTCTCGTAGTTCTGCAGTAGCTTCATCTCATACTCTGATGGGATGAAACGTTCCAGAAGCTCCAGAAAGTCCAGACTCAGAGACTGCTGATCATATCTGAGAGCAAAACAAAGAATAGAGTTTTCATGCTGATTCAGGTTGGTTTAAAGCTTTGTTGTTGTTGTTGAAAAGCACCTCTCAATGGCTGTGCAGATCTTGTCGGGGCTCATGCCTCCCTTGCGTAGGGTGATAGCAAGGTTTTTGGCTTTGTTTGCCTCCAGCAGGGACACCTTACTGGGTGCCTTCTCAGCAACCTTAACCTTGAGCTTAGAAAGATCTGTTGGAGGACCTTGAGCTTTGGTTTTAAACTGTTCTGCAAATACGTCCATATTCAGCTCCTGAGACAGAGAGAGTGTAATACATTAACTGACTGATTAATCAATCATTTAAAGAGATTTAAAGTTTTTTCTAAAAACAAGACAGTCATTTTTTCTTGTCTAGAAAATTCTACTTGATTTCAGAATTTTTTGATATTTTGGCTGGAAACAAGACAAAAAACTAGTTTTAGGAAGCATTTTTTGCAGTGTTTATATTGTGTCCTCCAGAAGTCATGCAGGTTAATTTTGGGTGCATTTCAAGGATTTGTTTGCTGTTACCCCTAACAGTTGCTCATCATTCAGCTCACTAAACACCGTTCCCGTCACTTGGTTGGGCTTCAAAGCCTGCCAGTTCAACAGAGGCATCCTAAACTTTGGTTGGACTGCTTTACGTGCTTTTGGTCCTGTGCAAAACAATGAAAAGTACTGTCATTCTGCTCACACTGTCATTGTATGTCTGGATAAGTATTTTTTTTAACTTCCTTTAATTGTGCCTTTACCTGTTCCAGCCCCTGGGGCGGGAGGAGCTCCTGGAGGGGGTGGTGGTCCACAGCCAGGTGGGGGCGGGGGTGGTGGAGGACCTCCACCAGCAGGGGGAGGAGGAGGAGGAGGGGGAGGTGGAATACCTTCACAACCATGGGGAGGAGGTGGTGGTGGTGGTGGTGGAGGAGGTTGAGGGGGTGCTTCAGCTCCAGGTGGAGGAGGAGGAGGAGGTGGAGGTGGAGGAGGTGCTCCTGCAGCTGAAGGGAACGGTGCTTGAGAAGCTGGATCTGAAGCAATCACTGTGAACATTAAACAGACGTTATGTTAATATCGACGTTGCCAGCTAAAGGCAATCATTTTGAGTTCACTAGAAGCATTAAAGGTGCTCTATGTGGTCTTGCAAAACACTAGGGGTGCAGGATGTACACCAAACAGAAACAAACTTCGGCCAACCAATCGGCGTTAAACCCCACCTCTTCTTGCCAGCTGTTTGGCCGAAGTTTGTTTTTGTTGTGGTGCCCAAAATGTTTCTTTCGGTATTGCAGCCTCTGTGTTGTCTTTCGAGAGCGGATTTTTTCCCAATGTATTCAGAGCGCAGACAGCAAGAAGATCGAGGGGTGATGCATACGGTTTGAGATAAAAATAAAATCGAGCTAAAATCCTGCAACATCGCATAGAGCACCTTTAAAGGGGTCATGACATGAGAAATCTTTTACTAGAGGTCATTGTACTATAAAAACGTCCTGTATGTTTCAGAACTCAAAACTTTCTTGTTAGTCTAACAACAGCTTATCCTGACGCCAATTTGCCAAACACTGGGTTGTGGAATGTATCACTTTATGATGTAATAGTGTGGATAAATCCTGCCTCAGCAGAATATGATCAACACCTGCTTCTACATCGCTACCAAAATAAGGAGAGAGGCAGACAGGGGTCTTTAAACTTTATTCGACTAAATTATTTTTAATGAAGTGCCAGACCACATTAGTAAGAACTTGGTACTTTGTTTACTTAATTTTTATGGCAGAGTAGTTTACAAAGTGCAACATGGTCCTGGATCAAGATCTTTGTTGACCCTGAAAAAACAGTGTTCAGTGCTTGTACATCACTGTCATTCATCTACCCTTTCCTATGATTTTTGGGATTGCTCATGGGTAAGGTTAGGTTTAGATTATGGGTGGGGAATGTTGGGTGGGAAACTGCATCCTGAAGACCTTGATTATCTGGTTCAGGTGCGTTTGATTGGGGTTAGCGAAACTCTACAGGGACTATCAGGATCAACGTCTCCAACCATTGTTTTAGGTGTACACAGGGGCGTAGCACCAAATTCTGGGCCCTATGCACAAGCAGTGGTCATGGGCCCCCGTAAGCTCAAGGTTCACAACTACCTACGACACCATTTAATACATCAATCAACTGATGCATTTACCCAAAATATTAGCATTTACATTAGTTAACAACATTTATTGTGATCTTAAAATTATATTTAAAGGAAAATAAAATTTCACTCCTCAGGGGCCCTCCCCCCAATTGGGGCCCTGGTAATTTAGTCCCACTTTTCACCCAACTACGACGCCCCTGGGTGTACAGATGTGGCTAAGAAAGTTTTTGGATTAAAATGTTGTTCCAGGGTCAACATATTTTGTAGGAATACTAATCTAATTCAGAAAAATCAGGACGTGCCTTCTCTGAATATATTTAGTTTGATGTCCACACAAGTACTTATGCATATTTAAGCTAAATCACAGCAGCTTTTATTTGTTGTAGAACGTAAAACACACCCATTAAGAACACTAAAAAATAATTTTAAAAAGGCAGTTCATCATTTTAAACACTAGGCAGAAGGAGAACTATATCAGAAGTGCTTCTACCTGTTTGAGTGACAATTTTCTCTACAGTGACTGGAATCACTTCGATGTCCAAGCTTCCAGAAGCTGTGCGTTCCAGTCGGACTAAGCCTTTCTCCTCCAGCTTCTTCAGCTTCGCCTCCAGTATGGACTCCTTCTCACTCGCATCTCTGTTTCTTTCTCTGTCTATCTGTGAGGGCTGCGACAGACGCTCCTGCTCTCTTTCTCTCTCTCTCTGAATCTCTCGCTCTCGTTCTCTCTGCTGCAAAGTGCTCACTTGGGCACAGGACTCTCGCAAGCTCTCCTGTTACACACACGTGAAGGTTAGAGACAATGGCTGATTCTCAATTTTGATATTATTCTAAGAACGTATGTACTGCGTTTGGCATACTGCATATAAGCCCCGAATACTATGATACATGATAAACTTTACTTTGATACATGTTTGTATGATGTCCCATTTTTAGCATATTTTATATCTAAATTTCTAATACTAAACACATTTATTTTGATATTTTTTTATTAAAAACAAATAATGATAAGTAAAGATTCATTCTCTGACACAAGTACAATTATAATTCACATTTTATGCTTAAGCAAACTCATAGTTTTTATTAATTTGTTTTAAGTTAATTATTTTTAATGGTCTTTTTTTTCTTTCATAAATCACAACTAAAACAATCATGGGTCAACCAATGTGCTGTATATAAAAAATCTCACCTTAAGGGAATTAAAAGACAAATAAATCAATATATAAGCATAGATTGTCTATTTGCTGCTTGCATGGCTACAGGGAGACTCACTTACTACTTCTAACCTAATTAACTGTTCTAATTACCAGTTAATGTTAAATGTAGTAATTAACTGTTCCCTCCTGGTGGAATGACCTTCCCAACTCAATCCAAGCAGCCCTTAATCATCTTCAAGAAGCTGCTCTTCCATCTACACCTGACTCTAACACTAGTGCTCTATATTCTATAAAGTGAAGTGACCAAATAAAATTTGCATTCTCTGTTCCTTTTCTATTTTAACTTATCTTTTAATAAAAAAAGCTGAGCCTTTAATACTAGCATTCTGTATTAGACTGAAACTTTTCACATATATGCTGTTGCTCTTTTGTTGGTTTTGATTGCTTCTATATTGTCCTTATTTGCAAGTCGCTTTGAGTAAAAGCATCTGCGAAATGACTAAATGTAATCTTAAATATTACTTAGTATATAGTACCGATAGTATGCAATAAAAGGAAAATGCAGTGTGGTACCTTAAGCAGTGCTGACTCTTTAGTGGCTTGCATTAGTTGTTGCTCTAGTTCTGCCATTTTTTCCAGTGCTCCATTCTCATATTCCTGCAATCTGGCATTCAGCTGCAACACAAAAATATACACACCCCTACAGTATGAGAAACAGTACAGCCTATCTTCAACGTGAGTCATGTGCACTATGCAGCAGATGATTATGTGCAAATATTTGTATGTCTATAGAGTATAGTTAACCTGTGCATTGGTCTCCTGCAGTTCTGTTAAATGGTCCATTACTTCCCCTTTATTTTCGGCATCCTCCAGCAGAGCTCCAACATCAAACACATTATCCAAGTACGCCTGGATCTGTACTTGCAACTTCTCACTTTCCATCTCCTTTAAGGACTGCAGACACAAACAGTTGCGTGTTTCATTACAAGGAGAATGAATACACACCGCATATTAAACATCCCAGATCTAACATCCAATCCTGTGTTAAATATGTGTAAGATGTGCGTTAAGTATTTATCTGTCCTGTACACTAGTCTTACCTCTAAGTACTGGTCGAGACCCAGCTGGGAGAACTCATACTGAAGGTGCACACGGAAGTTCATGTTCTCCACTGAGTGCACCACAATGTTTATGAACTGCATGCAAGCCACCTGTGAAGAAAGACATCCAATGGATAGAGTTTAAAATCAGTCACATTACTCAAAAAACTGATTACTGCGATTCACATCAAAGCTCACCATGAAGTCTATATTGCTGTCGTCATTCATGAAGTACTCCATTAGCTTCTCAAAGCGGTTCTTCTCTCCACTCACCTGTGAGAAAGTGGGCCAAATTCAGAGGTAAGTGTTCAACATGACACTTATAATATTGTGTGCTACAAAATATCAAGACTTCTATTAGTGTCTGTAAGGGTTTAGATACTTATTTTATATCCAGAGTAAAAATTATGTTTTTAAAAGGGACGTGAATTTGACTTTTATTAGCGTCTGAAGGGTAGTTGTGTATTATTGGTAGCATATTTTTGTTTAGTATTATTGAAAGAAACAGATTTAAATGCATTAAATTGATTAAAAGTCACATTACAAAAAATGTATATTTCAAATAAAAGCCTTTGTTCTTTCTCAGATCAGTTTCCACAAAAACATTAAGCAGCACAACTTTTTGCAGCTTTGATAATAATAAGAATTATACATGTTTCTTAAGAAGCAAATCAAGATATTAGAGGGATGATTGAGTAGTACACTGAGATGAGGTAAAAGATTAAAATGAGTTATTTAAGTTTTTAGAGAATACATCTGGGCAGAAGAAAATGTATCTTGACCATCTGCAAGACCAGACCAAACCATTTTAACCCTTATGTGTATGAGTAAGTGTAGAAGGCTGGTCATCTTACTTCTTTAAAGTTGTCAAAGGCTGAGATGATGATGTCATGTCCTCCTCTAACCAGACACACTGCAGCCAATAGCTCCAGCACAAGTGCCTTAGTCCTATGGACAATGTATTAACATGTATTACAAACTAACACACAACCCACACACCCCACAAAAGAAACACTCACCTGGGATTTTTGTTGTTGAGGCTGAGTGTAATTTCATTGACACATCTGGGGTGAGTCATGACTAAATTAAACCCGGACTGTTAAAAAAAAAAGGTGAGTCATAAAGTTAACCTAGAATGACAGCCTAGTCTATAGTGTTTGTATGTGTCTCTTACGCCAACATACCTGATAATTCATTATAGCACGCAGACACATAATGCATAGGTGAACGTCATCTCTTTGGGTGGCCAATCGGGCATTCCGCATAGTTTTTCTTGCATGGGCAAAGTTACTTATTCTAATGTGAAAAGGCAGGGAATGAACCAAAAATGAGCAATGCATATAAGGTCTTAATAAGAAAAATATATGATATAATAATAACAATAGAATAATAATGATAACTAACCGGACAGTGAGGGCACGTGCCGCTCTGGTCATGTTGTGTGTGGAAGAATGGTTAACATTTTTGGCTAGATCCTCCACTGATCTCTCTGACAACCTCCTGCTGTCTGATACAGATCCACCGTTTTCCACAGATTCCGCCTCGAACCTGAGAAACACGTCAGCACAGTTCATTTTTAACCCCTGAGAGACATGCTTAAAAATAAGCATTCTTATAAGCATCTATGGTCCCATGAACGTCCCTTTCCATTCTACAAAGGTTCTTTGGATTTTTAAAATGTCATTCACACTACACTCTTACAAAAAGGCTGCAAAAGGGGCTTTTCATCGCAGTGGCTCAGAAGCAGCATTTTGGGTTCCCTTAAAAATCTTTCAGTTAGCAGTTCTTAAAAGAACCATTTTTTTCTTAGAGGAAAGAACACGTCCAAATAACATTTGTGCATTATAAAGAACCTTTTGTGAATTGGAATGGTTCATGGAACTTTTTTTTTAATTGTGTGAAAGAAAAAAGGTTTGTTAGGGAACCACAAAATGTATGTGGCATCACTGCAACAAAAAAAAAACTTTTGAAACTTGAATTTTAATGTGGCGTTACTTCTTGTCAAAATCTAAGTTTTACTCATAAAATCTGGTGCTGATGGGAAATTTTTGACAGAAATGACAGAATAAACATACGGCGCATCACTTTGAGCATATGACAAGTAATCCACCAGGACATCCAAGCCTTGGTTTTCCTCATCCAGAAACTCTTGAGCCCACCTATAGAGTACAAAAGGAATATCCTGATATGTATCTATGGAGGTTTTCCATTATTCAGCAGCAAAATTATCTTTCAGTTTTATTCAGGAGTAGCAGTGAAAGTCTATCTTTGCACTGCACAAGAACATCAAGCTGCCACTAACCCAATGTGATTGGTTCTCAGCGAGATCTCCAGCTCTCTTAGGACTTGAGTTGACTCCTGCACACGTTTCTTGAACTGTGGAGAAGGATCACAGAGACAAGATGACTCACAGACAGACAGTCACTCTAAACTGAGTTTTCTTTTGGGCAGGTGGGTGTTAGCAATGATGTGGGTAAAAGAGAAATGGATGTGGTGATGGAAAGAACGAAAAGAGAGTGATGGTACTGACCCTGCGTGCCACTCCACCCTGGTCCTGGTAGAAGCTCTTGATTTTAGTCAGATACGCAGAGGGAGGGTTTTTCACCTGAAAACGCTCCTAAAAGACATCAGGAGAGAGAGAAGCAATATATGGTCTGGTTTCCAGCTGGCATGTAAATGCTTTTTGATTAAATAGACAAATATAAATGTTTGGGATTGATAAGACATTTAATGTTAAATTTTGTTTAAAATACAGTAAAAAAGGAGTAATACTGTCAAATATTATTACATTATTACATTTTAGAATGTAATCTATTTTTGTGAATTACATCATCCTTGAGAAATCATCGTACGGGGAGTTCATTTGCAAAAACAGATAACTTTCAGAAATCATCTTTTGTTGTTGTTTTGTTTGATCAATCAAAGGAGGAATTTATTTAATGCATCTTTTTTTTTTATATAAAACAATATTAATAAAAATAACTAAATAAAACATCTCACTGACCCCAAAATTTCAAACTGCATTCTACATCTATCTCAGATACTTTGGTCGTATGAACACATATTTTCCCCGAAGGTGGTATAATAGCCTACATAATCCCCACAAGAAGCACATTTTAGATGTGTGCATTCATTGCTATCACAACCAGTGCTCTCATGCATGCGTAGCTACAAAACTTGCATCCCACAGTTGTCATGGAGACGCAAATATTAACACAGGAAGTGCGTAGACTTCACCATCTTAGAGTCTGACCTCATACCGCTGCTAATTTTTCCCTTGAAGCTCCTTTTGAGATATTTGCTTACCACTAGATTTTACATCATCCCCTTTCACCACAAATGTTGCATCTTGTTTTTACTGTCATTAAAAGTAAAAAAAAAATCTGAACTTAAGAATACACATTCTTTGCCAGACGTTGCACTGTGTCTAGTAAGCCTACTTAAATTAGAATTGTTTATTAAAGAGTCTGCCACTGATGATTGTTCCTTCTTAAAGGCTATGCATCTTTCTGAAAATGATCACTACAATGCCCCAAGCTGTATTTTAATTATATTGTCACAACAAAGAACAATAAAAAACAGGCTGGATCATTACATTTTAGAGAGACATTTGAAAAACACTAACATTTTCTCCTGATGTATGTATGACTGGAGTAATAAATTAAATGCTGTTTTTACTTTTCATCTTTCAGGTATTGTAGAAATTGGTTCCAGTTGCTTGAACCCTGGTTAAAGTCCTCATATAACTTGTATATGTAGGTTTTGTATTTGTTTCACAGTGTAAAGATCTCCTTTATGCTTCTGGTGTGTCTAAATATAATCTTCCAGTTTTGAAACTTCCTTTCAAAGGTCACACCTACTCTGCAGACATGAAGCATTATGCTATTACACAGAGAAAACTGCTCAAAAATAACGGCCTTATGTACTTCAATGTGACTAATCCATTACGTATTTCAATATGAGTAATGTCTCACACTCTAAATGAGAAGTAAACGGGAGAAAAGATCAAGATAGTCTCAGTTCTACTATGCTGCCTATTACTTAAAAGCACATAATGCTCACCTGATCGCAGACCAGCTCCCATTTCTTCTCATTGTCATACTGACTCAGAAGCTTCATCTTGTCAGGAGGCAGATTCATGGAGCTCTGAGAAGAGAAAGTAGAGGTTCATGGAGATCAGGTGAAATCCTGTTTGTACAAAGACTCAAATTATTGCAGTATCAATGTTCATATACTAAACATATTGCTATTATTATTGGTTGATGTTCACAAATATCTAATTTGTCTCTTGAACAATTTCCTGTACAGCAGTTTTGTAACGTTCTTGTATAGACTTAGAGTATGTATAGTCTGCAATTTATATTAAATGTATATTCAGAGTTAAACTGTTAGGGTTTATAATTGTTTTTCTTATACCTCTGTTGTTGTATGTTTATGCTTCTATTTATTTTTACTTAAATACGCAGCACCGTGGTCCTGTGACGACATTTCGCTCCACTATGTCCAGACATGTAGCAGAATGACAATAAAACTCAACTTGACTTGACAATGCTTATCGATTACAAATACTGGATTTAAGGATTAGGACTGGATAGAAGGATTACATCCGTAATACTGAATATTAAAAAAGTTGAATTATTGCCGGCAGTGGTATGTAACCTAGAATCAGGTTTTTTAAAAAAGAAGAGAAGTTTGTCAGTGTTATAATAGTAATTGGCTTGTGATGTTTATGTCAAC
>JAUMHR010000045.1:5517249-5529410 GCA_032361145.1 Enteromius fasciolatus
TAGAATCAGGTTTTTTAAAAAAGAAGAGAAGTTTGTCAGTGTTATAATAGTAATTGGCTTGTGATGTTTATGTCAACATCTGAATTCTGGGTATGGGTAAGTCTGAGCATGGATTATTAAAATGACTGGCATTAACGTGTGTGTGTACCATCTGATTTTGCATGTACATCAAGAATTTGTAATACTGACCATCACCATCTATATCTGACGCAAAACGTTGGTGGAACAGATGCAGAGAAGCAATTGTCTGCATTACAAAATCTGTTGTGATGCAATTATAGTTCCTTCTTTAGCCTGCTTCAGATTGTTAAAGGCATAGTTCAAGCAACAATAAAAATCCTGTCACAGGTTAGGCAACTATTTCCCTTTATTTGGCTTTTGTGGAAAACTCAATAAAAGTCTACTTTTGTTTCTCAGAGCCGTACAGGTTGATGCAAATGATGCAGTTTTCACTTTTAAGTAAATTATCATATTAAGTCCATATTATTTTTCCTTTAAGTTTATCGGCACAAGATCATATGCTGTGTCAGTCATCAGTCTGACACAATGTTACTTCCTGAAAACGGCCTGGGCTACATGTCTTGCATTTAAACGCATAAAAATTAATCTTTAGCTACATTTCTCTTTCGCACCAGGTCTGGAATTGCGCCTTTTAGCTGAATTAAAAGGGTGTGGTTTGTAAAAAGAAACATAAAAAAGGTGTAAAGTTGAGTGCAGAAATGCTGTGATCTCGGGTGTTTCCTCCTGAGGCACCAAGACGTTTCCGCTCTGAGCATGGTTATTTTTTAAGGTTGTGTGCATAAAGAGCGAAAGCACATTTAGAAACACATTGAGCGGTTGTTGGAGGAACAGAGAGAGAGAGAGAGAGAGCGGGTTGGGTGGAGTAGGGTGGGGGACTAAATGTGGTCAACAGAGTGAATAAAGTGCAGACTAGATTAGGGTAATATTATAAATAAAGCACAGTTCAGGGCTTATAGCGGTAGCCTGTGATAAGGACATCACTCTGAAGTGTGACTGAGTGTAATGCATGTCCTTTAGCACACAAAAGTAATCTAATCAGGGTAGTAGTAACTTGAATTTATGTCCCAAACTCCACCATACAGTACTCTATTGTAAAAATGAGCTTAGCAGGTCCAAATCATCACAGGCCCTGGGACAGTATAGTTGTGCTCCTCTTTGCATACACCAATAAGAGTATGTTCAGAAAGATCAGGTGTAATACATTTGTTATATGAAAGTGCTTCTTTTCTTTTAAAGTAAAATTAAAATGTCATTTCAAGAAGTTAATACCAAGAAATGAAGTCATACTCTGACATTTTAGTCACATTTATGAGAAGTCACATTAGTTATTCTGAGATGGAAACAGGTGTATGTGTTACTGAAGTACCAAAGGAAGATGCACTCGTGAAGCTGCTTCAGAAGGTTCTTCACAGTGATGTTGCAGAAGAACCAATTTGGTTTTCCACAAAGAACCATTTAGACTAAAAGATTCTTCTATGGCACGTCAATTAATGAAATCACACATCCAGGAGTATAACCCACTGACAGTTTTGCCTTGCAATGAAGTGAAAGACAAAACAAAGGTCAGTTGTCACAGAGAAAACAGGACCTCTTTCTATCTTGTGTCCTCTTAAGGAGTTACCTAATCTGCTAATACCAAAGCCCATGTGGAACTGAAGTGACAGTAATCAGATTGTATTGAGTCAGGAGTGTTTTTCCAAAAGTTACTTCATTTTGCATTTCATGTGGAAGACAGCAATCGCTTTGAAATGTTCGTATAGTATATAATTTTCTTTTTGGATTATCACTGTCTAAGACTACAAGAAGTTCCTGTGTTTTCCCCTCTTATATCTAAAACTGTTGTAGTTCCTAACACGGCTGTTGTTTTTATCAGAACAGGAAGTATCAAGATTAGCTACTTTTGCTGTGTTGATGTATAATATTTACATGTCTGCATATAAAGAACTCACCAGAACCACACTGAAGCGTTCTTCGAGCTCTTCCTCAGGAGGCATGGGTAGTTTAGCAGGGGCACATTTCTTTTTGGGTGTGGAGAGAGCAGCGTTTGACCCTCCGGTTGAACCTTTGGCCTCAGGCCCTTCCACCTGCTCCAAGCCGCCGGCTGCGTTACCCATCACAACTTTCCTTAGGAATTCCAGGATATTGAAGTCTTTCTGGATCAACCACAGGTAATTCCAAAAGGACCAACTCTGGAGAAACCCAGACAAATCTCTGTGCAATCCTCAGGTAAAAATCCACTGAAGTGTTTGACGTCTTCTAGTCACTCAAGATCCAGTCTAGGTAGAAGCACATGGAGTCTTTTAGGACATGCTATCAGACAGTATGGATACCTTTCAAACCAAACACAGTGTCCAGGATGGTGCAAGTGATTGTGAAGAGACTCTCAATAAGGATGAGAACTTAAAAATCAAACTCACAATCAGAAAATTGCTCCAGTTTCAAAATGAAGGGCAAACAGAACTTTCACCTTTGCTTGATCAAAAAAGGAAGAAGAAAAGCCTGTTTAAGCTTTCACAATACAGACAATAGAGGTCCCTTGAAAGTCCAGCTCTTCAGCCTTTCAGTGGGGCTGAGTATGTTGATTACCAGCGTAACAGGCCTGTTCTCCAGTTGTCTGCCTCTCATGTGAGTGCTTAAGGTGTTGGAGCATCTTCCTTTATGCCTCTCTTATCAAGCCTGCAGAAGTTTCTTTCAAAAGAATACACAGATGTAGACAAATTTACATGAAGGCACCTGTCCGAGCACACTGGTGTGTGTTACAGAAATGAGAGAGAACCAGTTTTGACAGAAGGAAACCACAAAAAAAGCAGAAGCATCACGCTTCCTGTTATACATCGCACCAGAGAGAGAGAGAGAGCACACTGGGTGTGTCGGTTTGAGTTCTGTTTGAATTTAAAAATATGATGATCTAAAACATATCACACCACTCATGTGCATATGGTGTCCTGTATGTGTGTTAGGACACTGATGCTGTTGATCAGGGCTTGTTGTCACAAATTGTTTTCTCAATTTTTCAAATTCTGTCCTAATATCATCATTTTTCTGTAATGGAAAAAGTTAATTTCAGCAATTACTAATATGTAATTAAAATAAAAAGTATCTCTTTTTATATTATTTAATGAACCTGAGCTTACGAGAACAGTTGTGTTTTCATTAGCAAATAAATGTATTGATAAATACTGTACAAACTCATAGTTAATGTATTAACTACCGTTAGCTAATGGGACCTTACTGTAAAGTGTTCCCTTTGTAATCTGTTGGAGACAATAAAACCACACTGTAATTTTTATTAGAACTTTATTTATTAATTATTATTATTTTACATATCACATTTGTTTTATACTGTATTTTACTGATTTATTTATTTATTTATTTATTTTTACATACATTTCTGTATAAATACAAAGAAAAAAAAACAGTTAAATTTTACCGGTTAAAAATAAGGCTTCCATTTTCACTTACAGACACTAATGCCTCTTTCACACCCCATCGCCACTCAAAAAAAGCAACATTATCAGTATATTGATAGTATGTATATTCAATCACTCGGGATCCTAGATCCTACTCCCATTTACTATGTGATATATGAGGTTAACGCTCAGTTTGGTGTATGATACTCTTAGAGCACCACCACGTGGAAATATGACGACACACTGATGTTTATCTTTACTATATGATCAATGTAATGTATATTTAGGCTAGCATAATATAATACAAAGACAATGCAATGAGTAAAAAAGAAGAAGAAATTGATAAACTGTATCAATCAATCAGATCAATGTATTAATGAACTTGAGTTCATCGGAAGTCATAATGGCCAACAGGGGGCGCAGCTCGTAACATCCAGACATTGTTTATTTCAAAATGACGGAAAACAGCGCGTCACCGGAGGATCCCTGGCTCAAAGTAAGGAAAAATATTGAGATAAAGACGCTCCGTTGATTTTAAACAGCCATATCCCCTTAAATTGCTGTCGTGAAGCGTGTTTCAGTTTAACTTATCTGTGTAGGTCTAACGTTACAGCGGTCGGTTTCGCTCTCTAGCTCAGCTGGCTAACGTCAGTCGTAAAGTTCAGCAAGTCAAAAGAACAATTACCCTGCTTCCCACATTATCGTGGTCGAGAAAAACGCTGCGTATTTAGCGGTGATTTAGACAACAAATCACTCCAGAAACACGGCCGAAAGCGGTTCTGCTGGTATTTGTGTTGAAAGGGGTTAGTATGGAAGCTGTACCAGATGTGTAAGAGTTGAGTCCGCTAAGCTAACATGCTTGCTATATTGACTCCGTATGGACGTGTTTCGAAACGTGTTTAAATAGCCTCACTAAACTTTTGGGCATCGAATGTGTTCGAAACGAACGAATCGACTCCCGAGAGAACGGGATTCGATTCAAGAGACAGACGATGCCCCCAAATACTTTCAAGATAGAAAATCTGTCTTCTCTTTGCTTGTGTCTTGCTACTATTCCAGTGCATTATAACTTCCTGCCGAATTCATATGCAACGAATAAAACATGCCCTCAATTGCACCGACTGTAATGGCAGCTTGACAATATGACAGAGATTGCTCAATCTGAGAGTCTGGAGACGCATTATGCATGTAAATTAAATGTCAGCCTTTAAAGGGCTTATTTGGGACACATCACAGTGGGGAGTAAGAGGTGTCCTAGATAAAGGTAAGGCAGGACAGGTCAGGCTCTGTTTGCATATGTGATCATCAGTTGGCTGGTCTCTGAATGTTTGGTCTGGCTGGCTGTGACAGTTCTCCTGTTTGTCTTTGTATATCACCTGTCTCACCATGTCTCAGCAGACCGACGGCACCTTCAGCGACAACGGTTTCGATCAGAGTGAGTACCAGAGCTATAAAATATCACTTAAGTCTGCTTTTATTTTTTCTTATATACCAAGATGAATATATAAATAAAAAAATATATTAAATTCATAGGCTGGACATGACAAACTGAAACTATTTTGTGCTGTCAAATGTTGAGGTACCCAAAAAATGAACACTAGTGTATACTTTTATACTTCTATTAATGTCTATATCATTAGGTTTCTTTGCCGAGAGTGCTCGCAAAGGAAGTTTGGTGTCAAGAGCCAACAGCATCGGATCCACAAGTGCCTCTTCAGTACCAAACACAGGTAATGTTAAACACGGCCCTTATTTTATAACCTTATCACTGTCTCACTGTCATGAAATACTAAATTCAGCAATTTATTTTTGAAGATGCATGTGTTAGATCTAATTGTGAACAATTAAATCCATGCATACTTACTGTATGCCACTTTTCTCTGCTCCCTGTGATGCAACGAAACAAGTCTATCGCCTACATCGTTTTCTTTTCTGTTACTCTTGGCTGTACGTCACAGTATAAAGGAAAACGTATGTTGCTAATTGCAACTTTAAAGCCAGATATCAAGATACAGTCTGCTAACATACGGATCTTCCCTCTGGTTTAGATGATGAAGACAGTGATAACAGACATGAGACCCCCTATAAGGAGTCCTATAAAGACCGGAGAAGACAGGCGCACACACAGGCCGAGCAGAAGCGCAGAGATGCCATCAAGGTAAGAGTGAGAAGAGCGAATTGGTTTAGGCAAAGCAAAATATAGTAGCTTACGTAAGCATATTGATTGATTACATTCAGACTTCAAAACATTCCATTTTCAATAGGTCATGGTGGTCTTTTGGGTGTTACCTTGTGGTTCAGTTGCTTTTCTGATGCAGTAGTGCCGTCTGATGCAATGCCATGGAACAGTGTCATGAGATGTCTTTCTTTGTGGAAATAAGTTACAAATATAGAGCAAGGTGGCATGGCATTTTTGACAAATAGAAAAACAGATTTAGTTTTAGTTTAGTAATTTGCAAAACTATTTTTGTGTGTTGCTTTTGATAAAACAAGCTATTTTTCATCATTAAAAAGATTTTTTTTATCCATTTTGTAGCATATGAATGGTCGAACCCTTCTCTGTGGACAATGTTTTAGATGCAGTGAGGGGAAAATAAAAATCATAGATTTTGTTTAATAATGAGAAAATTAAAGTGAAGGTGATACATTTAGTATATATATATATATATTTGAATCTAATAGCAGTTACACTTGCAGGACCTGTTTTGTCTCATGTCTCAAGAATGACTAGAATGAATTTGTGTTCCCAAATACACGTTACAAGCAACCCAAAACATGCATAGATGAGTTCACGCAGAGCAGAATTTACTTAAAACACTGGATTGAGAGCTGCTTGTGTGTAAAAGAACAGTGTCATGCTTCTAGCGTTCTACTTCCGTCACTCAAGTGTGTCTTTATCCCACAGAAAGGCTATGATGACCTGCAGTCTATAGTGCCTACATGCCAGCAGCAGTCTGACTTTGCCATGGCCACACAGAAGATAAGTAAAGCTACAGTCCTGCAGAAGAGTGAGAACCTTCATTATCTATTTATATTTCTTCGTCACATGTCTGGAATGGAAAAGCTCAGCAGCTAGTGTGTGTGTGTGTGTGTGTGTGTTTGCAGCAATCGACTACATTCAGTTTCTCCACAAAGAAAAGAAGAAGCAGGAAGAGGATGTTTCCACACTTAGGAAGGAGGTGATGGCACTGAAAATTATGAAAACGTGAGTCGGGGGTTATGTACAGGGGGCCTGGACATTTTTAACTGCTTAAGCAGACAGATGTAGTTCCACTTATTCTTTTTCTGTTGCTCTTCTGCCAAGAAATATAACACCCTTTAAGACCTATAAAAGGGAGGGAGGAAGAAAGGTCTTAGATAGTAATGTGTCTCTAATGGTTTGTTTCAGGAACTATGAGCACATTGTGAAGGCCCATCAGAATAACCCTCAGCAGGGCAACGAGCAGGTTTCAGATCAGGTGAAGTTCAGTGTGTTTCAAAGCATCATGGACTCTCTGTTCCAGTCCTTCAGTGCCTCGGTGTCAGTCAACAGCTTTCAGGAGCTCTCTGCCTGTGTCTTCAGCTGGATCGAGGAACACTGCAAGCCCCAGGTAGCACACATAAACATGCTCATACGTTTAAAGGACTGTTCACCAACAAATAAAAATGGTCATCTACTCACTCGTGTTGTTTCAAAGCTGTGTGAGTTTCTTTAGGTTGAATGTAAAAGAAGGAATTATAAACAATACAGGCCTTTGACTTCCATAGTATTCTTTCCTTATGGACATCATTCAGGACCAACAACTGTTTGGTTCTTCAGCTTTTTTCAAAATATCTTCCTTTGTGTTCAATTTAAGAAAGAAACTTATACAGGGTAGGAACAATATAAAAGTAAATGGCAACAACATTTTCATTTTTAGGTGAACTATTCCTATATGGCTTTAATTTTAAGGACCAATGAGATTTAGAGAAGTTTTTTCATCAGTTTCTACCTGATCATATTTTAGAGTTTGAAAACTTTCAGTAAAAATTGAATTGACTTTTCCAAGTGTATAATCACATGTAGTTTTTGGGCCAATTAAAATGAGATTTTTTTTTGTTCTTGTTGTTTTAGCTCTTTTTTTTAAGGACATTTACACACATTTGTTTTTAGTTTTTTGTTTTTAAATCATATAGCTTTTGGATTGCTATTTTTGCTAACAGGAAAATACATGAAATTAACAAGTGTAAATGCCCCTTACTAAAAACAGCTAGACAAACAACCTGGAAATGCATTAAAGATGCATAATTTATAAAAACATTATTAATCAACTCAAACCAATGTAGATCACTACGTTGATCACTACACTAGTGACAACAAGCTTTAGTTTTTTTTTTAGTCAAACACCTACACAGGCTTAGATAAACACTGGAAACTGAGCATGTTTTTCTGTATTGTTGACAGACGCTGAGAGAGTTTGTGGTGACCGTGCTGCAGCAAGTGAATGGTCAGCTGTACTGAAGCTGATTGTCTGTCTCAGGCTAATATCTCATTCAAGAACAATCTCTCTTACACACACACATTATACTGCAGGGTATCAGCACACTAATGGATGGGGGGGGGTGTTCAAAAACTCTTACGAGATGAAGTAGCGCTCGCTCAAGTATTGACTGACAGTGTTTATAGCAGTGATTCCAATCAACAAATGTGGAAATGCAATAATTTATTCCAATCAGTCGTTCTCTTACTAATAATTTGGAAGGTAGAAATGTTTGCATAACGTTTCCTCACACGCACCCTCAGCTGGTTTAGAAATGAAATGTGCAATTTCTGTTGATTGTCAAACACGCCTCAGTCCTAAAGTTTAATAATTTCTTCAGTTTCATCAGTATTCCTATTTTCAAAGGTTTTCAGTTGTGATGCTAAGATTAAATAGCATCTTGACAGCCACAAATGAGGAATAACTCGGCTGTCAAGACAACTTCACACCCCATATACCGAGGTGAGAGATTTCTCTCAATATACTGCATTTTAAACCAGACAGCAGCCTTTAAATGATTAAGCTTGGTGTGTTGCATTCAGTTATCATCTTTACCTCACGTTCAAATCATTTTCCAAAGCACAACTACATTTTTACCTTTGCAAACAGCCTAGCGCTGGAAAGGGGAGCCGAGAGGTCTGGTTACACTGTGATGCATCACTGTCAGTTCGTTTTTACGTCTAAAACACAGCTGCATGCTTTAATATAATTAAAGTAAGGCAATGCTGAGCCGTCTTAGTTCCTCTTGGGATGCTGTGACCAAAGATTGCAGTGTCTGCGCACAAATAATGGAAGATAAACCTCTTTTTTTGTCATGTTATGTCAGTTTTTATTCAGCTTTGTGTAGCACCATAATGTTTTATTCTACATTTGATGATTATGGTTTAAGCTCTTGTGATCAGTATGTTTTGTGCTGCATAAGCTATCAATGAAGACGCATGCGCGCTTGGTAGCAGCTCTTCATGGTGTGACCGCCCAGTTCTATTTATAATTTAATGAATGTTAATTAAGGCATATTGAGAATTAGAATCGAAGTCTACTCAGGACACAGATTTTTAGGTATTGAGATCTTTTTTTAAATAACAGATGATTGTACAATCAGCTGTTTGACCTGAGCTGGAATAAGGGACGACTTTACAAGTTAAGCCATACAGTGGAGCGCATGCCAGCTGACAGAAACGAGGCTACGTCATGCTGAACTACTATCAGACTCTGCTTCTGCATTTCTGACTTCAGTGGAAGAATCTGGTGGAAATATTTTTGTATCACTGTCATTTTTTTTAATTGAAAAATAAACAATGTTGAAACTTATTTACAGCTTGTTTGTTCTTTCTTTCTCAACAGAACTTTTATAAATAAGATTGGTTTTTAACAAAACAAACGTCTCTGTGTCCCAGAATCTTCTACATTACTTTCCAACCTTTCCAAAGGTCTGTTGTCCCAGCAACGTTGTTGGCGGCATCTGAATTTCATCAGGGAGTCCTCAGTTAGATGTTGGGCATTGTCACTTTATGGTCTTCGTCTGTTTCAATCCCAGCCTCCTCCTGATTTCAAACACAATGAATTTTAGTTAATCCAAAAATGAAAATTACTCAACCTCATGTCGTTCCAAACCCTTCGTACATCTTCAGAACACAAGATTATTTTTGATGAATATCGAGAGCTTTCTGACCCTCCATAGACAGCAATGAAACTGAAATGTTCCAGGGCCAAAAATGTAGCAAAGACATTGTTAAAGTAGTCCACGTGACATCAGTGGTTTAACCTTAATTTTACAAAGAGCTTACAAAGAAAAATGTTAATTCATTTCAATCAATTCATTTTTGTGTGCAAAGAAAACGAAAATAAAACTGTTGTGGTACTGTTGATAATGCCGGGCAAATCTATTTTAAGGGAATGACTCACCAGAAACTGTTTCTTGCTCTTTGGGTACCCTTCCAAAATAGCTCCAACCATATCTGTAACCTGATGGGTAAAGAGACATAAACTACCTAGAAGTCGTGCTTGGGTTCTCATGTTATGGTACATAGAACTTAATATACATCTAACTATCTGTATAGCGTACGTTATGTAGCATTATCACAGGTCAGTTGACCAATGGCAGTGATGGTAATGTGCAAAAGCAGTTTTCATTCGTATAGAAATAAAACATGGTGTTGAGGACAGAAAGGTAAATCTAAAATGAATGCACTTTCATAAAGCCACGGCTTATTGCTGTGTCATTAAAAACTAGCTGACATTTTGTCTCCTGGGCAGAATCTGAAGTTGTGAATAAATGTTTTTTATGGATCATTACCATTCTCTTCCTCTTCCTCCACTCCTTCACATAAGTCTCTCTCTCCTTGTAAACCTGAGGGGCAAGAAATACATTTGTCAGCAACATAAACAAGCATAATATACTGTTGACTGCCCCAGGACAGCCACATTATCTGTATAAACTTCCCCTAATGAATCAAACATATTTCAGGGATGCTGGAAGGCTTTAGATTAAGATTTTTGAATTGCTTACAAAAAAGCAGTTTAACGTGCAGGGCTCAACCATAAGAATGGCCCTGGGCCAGTGTGGGAGAGATTCAGATCAGCGGATGGACTTTGCACTTCCTCGACACTACATTTGTGTTCATTAATCATGTCCAGAGCTGGTAAACGGAAACACTTGGTTTTCTGTCATGCACTGCATATTATTGTTATGATTTCAGCTCATTTAAATAGGTTACCAATGCTATTTCCTTACACTGTTCAAAGAAAATCATCAAAATAGTGAGGTTGAGAGAAATGTTTTACACAATGTTTGCAGCAAAATAGTTTTTTTTAATAGTTTTCACGGACTTGAACTATACCTGTATAGCTCCAAATAGTAATGCAGATTTTTATTTTGCTGAAACGTTTGATTAAAAATGCAGTAATGACATCCTGTTACAATTTTAAGTAACTTTTTGATGTGAATATATTTTGAAATATATTTTATTCCTGTTATGACAAAGCTGAATATTTCAGTAAAATTACTCCAGTCAGTGTCATATGATCATTCAGAATTAGAATATGCTGATTTGCTGCTTAAAAATATTTTTTTAGAAAAAATCTTATATTAAAGTGGAAACTATGCTAATTTTTTTTTCAGGATTCTTTGATGAATATAGGGGCGGTTTCTCGGATACGGACTAGATTAAGCCAGAACTAAGCCTTTGTTAAATGAGGACATTTAAGTAGTTTTGCATTACTAGTAGTAGCATTACTGTAATACATGCACACAAACATGCACCCCAATACTGTTCAAAAGTTTGGGTCAGTAAAATATTTTTCTATCATAAATTGTAAATCTATATTTACTGACATGCATTGCCAAAAAATGAACGCTATAATTTTTTGGGTGGGTCTGAGGTAAATATGCAGGCAGGAAGTAAAAATATGAACTGACAAGCGGATAAAATCTTAACTGTTGATCCCAGAATACATCCTGCATTGTGAATATGACAAATGGTGCCAAGGCCAAAAGATCCCCAGATATTAAAGAACACAGTGATATCTAACCTTCTGCTTCTCCTCAGGGGTCACATGGTTTGTAGTCGACTTGATTTTATCCATCCTCTCTCTGTACCCAGAGCACTCTGCCTGCAGCTCCTGGATCTGTGTCTTCATCTCTGCTGTGGTTAATGAGCTGCTCAGCTCCTTCAGTTCTGAGGGCAAAAAGATGAACTTTATCAAACACAAACAGCCTGTGCGTTGTGCACAAGTTCAAAGCGCACCTCTTTACCCAGCAGCTCACCTGTATCCAGCTGCCTGCAGCTCTGTGAGATGCTCTGTACTTCAGCACTGAGTTCTGCAACACGGACATCCATCTTCTTAAGTTCAGCATCACTCACATCCGCAAACTGAGACTGAAGGGTTGGAAAGGACATCTGTCAGACTGAATACCCAGCACCAGTTCTCTTCACATTAACAGCAGACCGTCTCCATCCCAGACCAACCTGATCTGCAAAGTAGATCTTCTGCTTTCCATAGACTTTCTCTTTAATCTTTCCCTCCTGGGCCAGCTGCTCCATTGCTTTGACCACAGCCTGATAAAAATAAAGGCGTTAATGTCACAAAATCATATCACATACTACCAGTGCTGCCAACTCTCACACAATCGACCCAATTCTCACACCACACCCCCCTTTTCTCACGCAGACTCGTGCAACAGTGAGAGAAAAAAAAAAAAAAAAAAAAAAAAAAAAAAATCGCACCCCAC
>JAUMHR010000045.1:5552115-5564692 GCA_032361145.1 Enteromius fasciolatus
ACATGTCAGTGTCATTGTTCTGTGTTAAGATGCACACCTGTAATATTTTCTTATAAGGCATTTTTGTAAAAGTTGCTGAAATATCTTAATTAAACTAATGCCTAGTCCTGGCTTAAGCTAAGCCCCGTTTGTGAAACCGGGCCATAGTGTGTGTATTGTGTATATTTAATATGTATAAAGACACTTAGCATATATTTTGAAAATATGTATATATTTATATATGTCTAATCATTATATATAAAAAATATAAACATGACATCTTTTTCTTAAATATATACATAAATGTGTATTTTTTTATATACATAAATATATACAGCACAAACACAATGTAAACAAACTTTTTTAGTTTTGATCGCAGTTAATCGTTTGACAGCACTAATATAAATTTGTGTGTGGCAAAAATTTTGAAATAAAAAGGTTTTGCTGTCTTATTTTTTTGCAATTTAATTTCTCCAAGAAAGTATTGCATAATTATATATATATATACACACACACACACACACAAACAGCATATCTGACAGTCAAGTGATGTTGTAATGGTGCTGCTTTTTATTACATACAGTATTTATCATTTTGCATTATTGCACATTTAAGTTAGCTGTACAAACAATAGTGCAATTGACTATTACACGTGTAACATAATAAAGGTACCATGCAGCGTACAAACCATCAGAGGTTGTCGTTTGAGTTTTCTTACATGCATGACAGTGGGCGGAGCTGCCTGCAGCTAAAGAGTGACATGAAAAAAACCCACTAAAGCACGTGACAACTACTACTGCCGTCACAGGGGCCGTAGGAGCAAAAGACAAAAAAACTAAATAAACAACACTGAAGATGTGATTGCCCTCCACCTCTGAATTTCAAGTAGCTGGTAACCTTTTCTAAGATTTGTATTCAGGCAGACAAGCTGCCCTAGAGCAAAGAAAGAAAAAAAAAGAAGCCTGATTGTGGAGTATGAGTGAATTAAAGATTGTACAGACTTTCTGACAGGCACTAGTGGCTCCTCTTTAGGCAACCTAAAGCCCCAAAATAAAATTGGGCTCATACTCTGGGCAACTGGGCAGGTTTTATTGCTTCAGTAATAGTTTGGCAGTCATTTGATGAGGGAAGAAATAAAAAAAATAATAATGGGGTAAATCCCCTAACCCCTAGATATTTGGTCCATGTGACTTTAAAAGGAGAGAATCACACTTTTTTCTTCTTTTTTTTTTTTTTTTTATGACAAAATGTCAATAATCCTACAGGGTATACAAAAGCGGATTACTTGCCATATGCAGACCTCTCGTGACGGGGGGGAAATAAATGACAAATAACCAAAACAGTAACTAAACATGACATCATATTTGAACTACGACATCATCTGCTCGTTTGTAATTATTTCAATGCAAGCACTAAAATACAAATACAGGTCTTTATGAAAGATATATAAAACAAACGTAAAAAGGACAATAAAAAGTCACTTCCACACGATGTATACAACAGACAGCCATAAATAAAACTAGTGAAAAGTAACACATATTAAAGAAGGACAATATGAACTCTCAGCAGATAAAAAAGCCAGCATAAGGCTTCATAACGAAAGCACAACTGACAGAGGCTACAGTTTACGCTCAAATGAATAGTTCACCCAATAATAATTTTGTCATCATTTACACACTTTCATGTTCCAAACCTGTATGAATTAATATATATATATTTTTGTTGTTTCCTCAAATTACATTTACAAAGGTCATTTTAAAAGCATAAAAATGGTCAACCTTCATATTTCAAACAATTTTTGTTTTGCACCCTTTTTACGTTCATAATATGAAAATGCCAGAAATATTTTGTGTTCAGCAAGATGAAAGAAGAAGAAGAAGTGTATGTAAATGACAACTCATTTTTGGGTAAACTATCCCTTAAATGGAAATGTACTATCTTTACAATACGGGATGACAACGTTGCATATCAATTGTGTTGATTATTTGTCTTCAGTGTTTAAAAATGGGTCCGAGAGGTCTGGGAAGCTTGGATTGAACCAAAATGTCATTTAGCTTCAGAGGTACCAGGCTGCACACGGGTGTCTAAGTTAGTTGGTTTTAACCGGATCTGAAGATCTGAGGCTGTTGTGGCTACAGGACGCACAGTGCAGAGTTACCGTAAGCTAACAGCACAGTCAAGCAGCACCAGGTCAGGCTCAAAGCATTTCACATATACACTCACATCATACAGACAAGCTAAAGATCCTTTGGTTTCTACAGCTTAAAATGTTCAAATCTGACGCTTCGGTACTGGACAGTTCTGAAGGTTGACGTCAAAGTGACTCGCTACTTCAAGGTCAGGTACGATTTGATGAATGAGTTTAATGGCGATCCGGGCAGAACCCTGGAAAGGAACGTTTAAAGCTGAGCGAGTGTTTGTGTGCGAGTGCGATGGCAGCGTGTTTGCGTTGTCTTCACAAAGACATCGCTGTGTGTGTGTGGGGGGGGGGGGAGAAAAAGTATTTTTGACATGTTTACCAATAAAAACGCAACATCCTTTAAACAAGGTAAATTAATAATAAATGCAAAATAAGAAAAAAGGAACTTCCTTGAAAAGATAGTCTTAAAATTAGTCTAAAAACGTGACGAATTTCAGGAAAATTTTATGTTTCAAAGCAAGTAAAAAAAAGAAATATGTTGTTTAAAGGATGTTTAAACATGTTTTTTTTTGTTTGTTTTTTTTTAAGGCAAAAATACTGCTTAAGAAAATTATTTCAGGCTATTATGCTCTCTCTGATATTTGGCGGGCTTCCGGTTGAAGGCCCCATGTCCTTACTGGATTTGGTTGGCGGTGTAGCAAGTGAGTTCCTGAACCTGCTCTGCTGTTTGTAGCTTCCTGGACACCTTTCACTCCTCCTCCATTTCCACAGCATCTGCTCCTTTCAGTCTCAACTGAGTTCGTTCTCTTTGCAAAAGCTCCTCACAGGGAAGCAGTCAGTCAGGACTGCATATGCATGTGCGCATCAGTCGGAGTCCGTGTGTGTGTGCGAGTGTGTTTGTGTGTGCGTGCGTGCGAGTCCTTCTCTCTTCACACCGGGTGAGAGGGGAGCTCAAGTAGGGAGGGGTGGAGCTTAGGGTTTGTCTCCATGGAGATGCAGTCATCCTTGCCTAGCTGGCGACGGGTGGCACTGAAGTAAGCATTCATCAGCTGCATGATCTCAGTCAGCTGAGGGAGAGAGAGATGACTTGAGTAAATTTCCACTGTCAAATGTGTCAGACGTTTTACACTAGTACAATCACTTGGTTATACCCTTTGTGCACCAAATTTAACCCTGGGTTGAAAATTTGAAGGTAAGCACGGCTCTAGAGTTTGTTTCTCTTAGTCTCCTACTGTATGCTCACCAAGGTTGCATTTGGCCAAAAATGCAATAAATGGGAATCTAAAAGTCTAAAAGGGACTGTTTTCTATTCAGATCAGAATCAGAACAGCTATAGATGACTGACAATGACTGGAGGTTATTAACAGTTTATGTGTGAACAGATGTTGTTGCACCACTCAGACGTGAAGTCGAGCGGTTTGCTATGAAAACTGGAGAGATTCATCAGGGTGACGGCGCAGGATGGGTGTGAGCCTGCAGCTAATATCAGGAGAAGACAGACTGGTTGTCTCAGTGTTTCCACATGTGAGCGCACAGCTGGTCTGACCTGTATTGTTCGAGTGCTGGAAAGAGGTCTGTGGTACGCATGATACAAACACTTTGACGTCAAAGTCTTTCTAGTTTAGAACTATCGAAGTTTGCATGTTTCATATGTTAACTCTTAACTTACATAACATACATAACTCTGCCTTGGCTAGGAGTATATGCTTCCTTTATTATATTTGGAATACGTTGGCTTAATAGTATACATGCATGATGCTAACATGAAGGCCCGTCGCATTTTACCCCTATTGCTAGAGTAAAACTATAGGTAGCAATAGTTTTAGATTTTCGATGTTCAGAAGAAACGTAAGTGGTGTTTCCCCGATGCAGAGATACTGTGAGTGGGTTTTGGCTGCCAGTATTTTAGTATAATCTATATGTACTTATTTTAAATGAGTCACTTCTTTACTGTAGTTATGACACCAGTTATGGATATTGCTGATTTATGGTCCATGTTGCACACTTACCTTGGTGGTCTCGAAGAGCAGATCTCGGTCTCCTGCGGTGATCCTGAATGTGTTGCTATCAGAGACACCATAGGAACAGATCTGACCAATCGGCAGAGACTCCAACGCTTCAGCTTCACCCTGACGATACAGAGACACGCAGGAAGCTGCCACACCCAACCACAACTTCTGAGAGAAGCTTCCTGTCGAGCTCTGTGGGAAACAGGAGGAGGGTAGGCACAGCTCTGATTGTCTGGCGGTGCAAACGTTTGAAAACTTTAAGACTTTAAGAAGCCGCTGCATCTATTTGTGACCCTGAACCACAAAACCAGTCGCTGGGGTATATTTGTAGCAATAGCCAAACATACAATGTGAACAATTATACTTTCATACAATTTAAAAGAACTGTTTCTTAGTATATTTATATTTAAAATATATTCTTGTTCCAGCAAACCTTCATTTTCAGCATCATTACTCCAGTCTTAAGTGTCCTTTAGAAAACATTCTAATATTTCTTGTTATTATCAATGTTGACATTTTTTTAGTGAAAACCACTCACGATGTAAAAGTCCACCTCATACAGCGTGCAGCCAAACCCCGACCATTGCCGGGCGATGGTGAGATAGGCAGCCATGCTGTCTCTGCGACTGTATCCTGCCAGGGCTTTCCAGCGCTCCAATATGGCCGACATCACCACGGCTCCCTCCTCCCTTAGTCTGGCTCGCAGTCTTTGGTCCTGTTCCTGACGCCGCTTGTGTCCCCAGAGCGTCCCAGCCAGCAGACCCCCGGGGAACGAAGGACAGCCAGGGGGATCGACAGGGGCCAGTAGGGCCCGTGCCTCCACCACTTCAGATGGAAAGAGCTGCTCCAAGGGCGGGTACGGTGAGAGGGTGCTGAAATCTCCCAGCAGACACTGCAGTCTCAACGCTGCCAGAGAAAGAAGGTCGTCCTCGCAGGCCGGCAGCTGCCCCCGCACCACCATCTCATGACACTGAGACACAGAGAGGGAGGAGGAAGTCAAGCGAGGGAAAATTTACAGTTCGCTAGTGTGCTGTGTTTGTATGTTTGCTTTTCGCTTGGCTGATAAAGACGTTATGCACACAAGTGTCAACAGAGATGAAGAATTGGAAAATCCCTGTTTTAAATGTTCAAGGCACAAGCCTTTTATAAAACACACTCCTGCTGTATTTTCACTCAACAGCCAAGTCACCTTTAGTTTCAGTGTTGAAGTATTGAACAGGAAAGTTACAAAAACATTGACGCAAACTTCAGAAATTAGGCAAATCCAAATTCTGCTATTAAACAGTGTCATTCTTCAGCTCCGGACAGTTCAGTATTAATTCATTTTAGTTCAACAACGGTGTAAAGTTAATTTGGCCAATATAACGTTAGACAAGATTAACTGGTAGACATTTATCAACCAGTACAGATTTTTAGCTGTCATCTCTATGGTTACACTTTTATTTGATGTTGCTGAGCTACGCAGTCACAAAAAATTATAGTTTGCACGTGCTTTGTAACATTGCATTTTTAAAACAAGCTGAAAGACGTGCTCATGGAGTGCAGGAATACTGACGTTATTTTTGCCGCTTTATAGGCTTTGAATGGTAAAATACACACTTTTACACACTGTCAAAATACTGTTAATTGTAATTATCTTTGTAAACGCACTAATTAAGGTCTTAAGTGAAGTCAAACTGCAAGAAGACACGTATAACAGTACATATTATAGGATCCGAGCAGCTCTTAAAGTCACAGCAGTCTAATTTTCCTGCTGTCTGTCATTTGTGTTAATGACAACAAAAGTGAGAAAATCTCTCACTGCTCTTGTCTAGACCACTTTTGTAGCTTTAATGAAAATAAACACACATCTAATTTACACAGGAAGAATTTGCAGCGTTTACATATTACGATACATACATATTAATGTTTCATTTCTCATTTATTTCTTATTTATTTTTGTACTGTTGCTTGTAATTAGTTTCTTATGTTTATTTAATTGCTGACAGTTTACCTGTCTTCAGTGTGCTTTTTTATTTCGGCTAGTTTACTGTGATACTGATACTGGTGACGAGAATTAAAATTAAAATTTTTAATATAGAGACCTTATTTAAAGCAAAAAAAACTATATCATGATCTATACGGTTACCGTAAAAATAAAATGACTCATATAGTGATTTAAGATTTTGGTCATATTGACTAACCCTAATTTAGCGCTTTACCTGCTCATACAGGAAGAGGTACTCAATGCTGTCTGTACTGATGTTGTCGGTGTCCAACAGACAATAGAGTTTAAAGCAGAGTCGGCACTGGCAGTCAGAGTCTGGATCTTTAGCTGACAAACTGGAAGACAGAGACAGAGATTTGTTAATGAAAAATGCATAAAAATCAGATCACATCACACCTAAAACTATATATTTGTCTAGAAGGCCCGGTGGCACAGACAGGGCTTAGCCTAAACCAGGATTAGGCAATAGTTCAATTAGGACATGTGCATCTTAAGACAAAAAAAAAGCCACTGACATGTTTTAAGATCAGTCAGTGCAAGTTCCTTTCCATTGAATCAGCTCAGATTTAGACTAGACTTAAACCTTATCTGTTAAACCGAGGGTAAGTCTTCAAGTAGTTCGGGAAACTCGTCAAGCAGAGCATGGCTGCAACAAATTAACTCCGCCAACGCTTCCTAAACACACAACTAAAATCACCATAACAGGGCAATGTCATCATTCCGAAACATATGACTCACCCTGATTTGCTGAGCTTTTTCTGCTGCGTGCGCAGTTTTGTTTGTGCACACACATACGAGTGTGAGAGAAAGACTAGGAGTGTGTCCATGAACCCAGTTCTGGGAAGAGTTGGCACTGCGACGAGCAAAAACACACACAAACACACTTCCCAGAATAAAGTGGATGCCTTGAATTCTGGCTGGCCTGGCTTATCTCTCCTTCAGTTTGCTTTCCACATCAGTTAATACTGATGACATCAGCCTCACCTTGAGATGCCTACTGGAACAGTGAATACTTATAAAGAGCTGCTTGTCCATTCTCACAGTGTGTGTGTTTATCGGTGGGGGGTTAGTTAAACTGTGCTAAAGTGCTGGGAAAGTGAATTAATCAATGATGAAAACACAGACCTACGCTGTACTGTACTGTGGTGCTATCGTGGACGGTAACATCATTGTTGCTTGATATATACCACGACGCTGACTGATTACATGGTTGCTACATAGTACTTAAAAAGTACTATAAGTACCATAGTATTATCAGGGGTAATGTTCAAAAACCACGGTACTTGCATGGTACCATGTCCAACATGTGGAACCTTAGGTTTAGTACATTAGTTGTATTACACACATTACAATAGGTTGAAGATAATTATTACAAATATTTACTTTTCAAATCTGGTGATGACGTCTGCAATTATGGTGCTGCCTCCAATAGCTTTTTCCCAGCACGAGTTCTGCTCAAAAAGAGCAAATGTGTTTCGGCTGTCCTGCAGCCCGAGGCGTTCCGCCATCTTCCTCACAACCTGGACAGAGAAAATCAGAGCTGGTTAGAATATTATAGTATTTATTCTTATTTTGATTTAGCTTTTATTTTTATATTTTCAGTTTAAATAGTTTATTAATTGTATTTAGTTTACTAATGATATCATATTTATGTTTAACTTTTATTGATTTCCATTTTAGTTTACGTTTCACTGTTCGCTTAGTCATTTGAGTGCCTAAACTTCATTCACTTAATCTAATAATAATCTAATCTAATATTAATATTTGATTCAGAAGTATTATTTTAGTTCTAATAACAACTGCTCGAAAAAGAGAGAGAAATCAAATGAATAAATAAACACATATTCTTACATTTTTGTGGAAGCACTAGAAATATATCCGTCTGGCTCTTATTACTTGCGTGCTAATGATTAATCCTTTGAGTGCCAATGGTCCCACATAGGTTTAAGGTTCCCATTCCCTGCTGTAGAGGAAATGGTTGATGCAATACCTCATTAGCCGTGGTGTGTGAGGTGATCGGTATCTGGCAGCATCCCGGTCCAGGGTAGTGCACAGTACACAGTATCTCCTGCCTTCCCATCAGCCCCTGGATCTCCTCCCATGAGGGCACACACTCCCGGCCGCGCGTCTTCTCCAGAGCCTGGGCTATGAAAGACGCGTAGCTCTCCACCTCCGGGTCCACACTCAAACTCTGAACCCTGATAGCAAAAGAGAGGGATTTTAAGGACCATTTCCATAATTGCAAAATTTCCCTCCAAAAAGAATTTCTGTGGCCTTTCTGTTTAGTTTGTCTATGTGCGATATGAAGTGTCAGCCACTTTGTAATCACATGCATGGTGGAGGCCCTATTTGCGTTAAGTAAACACATGTGGGAAGCGTCTGGGGGCCTCGGGAGAACAGAGACTCGTCCGTCTCCATTACACCAGCCGCTGTAATCAAAGCCCTGTGGTCAGCGCACCATTTCCTCACAGCACACTCGTTTATTTAGCTATTCTCTTATTCTCTGTCTATCCTCCAGGTCTGGCAGTAGTCAATTAGCCATGGGATGCGGAAAGCATCGTGCCGTTTCCCAACCCCTCGGGGAGAGCGAAAGAACGAGCGAACAGGAAGTGCACTTTCCAATCCAGTCAACCTCAGGCAGCCCATATATCTCCTACACACTCGACCGCAGGACCGGAGGCAGTTGTGCGTGTTTATACTCGAGGACTTCTAGGTAACGTTTATGTGTGTATGTTGAGATCCGGCTGGTGGGTTTTAAGTGTACACTGTATAGATTTGTGATGTGCGTAACGCACCTCTTCAGGTGAAAGCGTAGGTATCTGAGTATGCTGCAGCTGGGCAGGAAGGTGCAGCTCATGCAGGTGAGAAGCTGCCAATATCTGAGCTGCGGATTCGGCTGCATCTGCGTCTGCGTCTGGACACGGGAGTTGGTAACGCTGGTCTGTTTGATAAGCTGGCAGTAGAGTTCATCTCGGAGCGGCCGGAGGTCGAGACAGGTCTGGAGGATCCCCTGTATGAGAGGAATAGGCTCGCGGGCCGACTCTAACTGCTGGAGACAGTTAAAAAGCCTCACCGCCTCTTCACGGATGGATGTGTAGCCTTTACCTGCCATATCTATGAATAAAAGAGAGAGAAGATGCGTTAACTGTGTGTAAGATCCTGGAATAATCGCATTTTCACAATCACATTTTTAGTGGAGGCAGAAACAGGCTGTTTTCTTGCACGTCTCTTTAAATGCAAATGAGCTGCTGCACTCTGCCCACTTTTCCAGAACAGCTCTATGCCTTTACAACTAGTTCCTCAGATACACTGCTAATAAACATATGTTTGATATAGATTATCTTGTCTTTCACGATGTAATCATACAAATTCCTGGTAAATGTATTGCTTGATGACCAAACGGCAGGGTTGTAGAAAGAGGGGCTGTGTCTAATCTGACTGCTTCATTGAAATGTTCGTTATGTGAGCAGTGGTGTGTGTATATATGTTATATGCAAAATAAGTGCGTGTGCGTGACTCACGTGTGTGGTGCAGGCTGCCATAGGGGAAAGGCAGCAGTGGGGCATACAGGGGGCTCTGCGTGTACCTCAGGATGGGATTATGTTCGTAGATGTGTTCTACAACCTCTGGATTGAATTTATTCTCCTGTACAAAAACAACACACATAAAGCAAAGGTCAATTAAACACATTGGTATATAAATAAACTCAAGACAGATGTATCTGCTGAGTATCATTATTCATCAAAGCAAAGCTTATTTTATTGTACGGTCATCATTTAAAAAAAACCCGCAAAATAGTGTCGTTTAGCCAAGACTATATTGAGAATAAAAAGCATAGTCTTCCTTATCTTATTGTATAAATATTTAATATCCATGTGTATCTTATCTATAAGAGATATATAGCAATCAGCAAGGTCATTTAGGGGTCTGGGTACTTAACATTTTAACCATTGCGATTTTCACGCCTGTCTGTCTGTCTGCCACCTCAATGGGATTCCAGGGAGTTCTGTGGGCTAGCAACTAGCATCCTATTAATACAGATCTATCCAAGAGCGCTGGCATTACATCATAACAACAGACTTATTCTGAAGAGCTACTCGCTGCCTTCAAAACTATTTCCAGAGACACGGGATACAGAGGAGCACATCTATAAGTGTAAAATCACTAGCCAACAAACTAAGAATAATATAGTGGGGCAGAAAGATGACAGTGGTTAAGATGGTTTACACACCGTGTCTGTATATGTTTGCTATCCTGAACTTGTCTTTAGGAGCTAAGCTGTCATATATACACATATATATATATATATATATATATATATATATATATATGTATGTAGAGTTCAGATGCAAAAGCCTCTAAGTGCGTCTGACATTTTTCTTTAAAATTGTCATGTCTTTCTGGCTACTATGTATAGGTTTTTCTATGTACTTCCGAATGGTTTGAGGATGGGATTTAGCACATTTGAAGTGTGGAGAGCATTATCTAATTTTTACCAAGAGGCTTTTTTTAAGAGGCTTTTGTATCTGAACTCTTCATACACACGCACATACAGTGGAGACAAAATATATATATATTACATTAGCTTGCATTGTGCACTTTTTTACAAAAATCTGGTGTCAATCAGACTTTAAAATATTTTTTAAAAAGTTTTACATGTGCACCATTGGTACATTTATGTGATCAAAAATAGTAAAATCTGTAATACTGTGAAATATTTTTTGTAATTTAAAAACAACTGTTTACTATTTGAATATATTTTAAAATGTTATTTATTCCTGTGATGTTAAAGCTGAATTTCTAGCATCATTACGCCAGTCTTCAGTGTCACATGAGCCTTCAGAAATCATTGTAATAAGCCGATCTGCTGCATAAGAAATGATCTGCTTAATACTGTATTTTCACTTTTTTTCAGGATTTAAAGTATCCTTTCTAAATAAGTGCACGCGCATGCAACATTTATAATCCCTCATGTTCATCTCTGTTGCTGTTTGTTCTCTCACCTCAATGTCTCGTATGAGGAGCTGTGTTGGCGTCTCGACCGGCGCTTTGCTGTCTATGACTTTCTGTACAGCACAAGCCCAGTGCACTGCCTCATTGTAGTGCTTAGTGAAGAGTCTGTAGCAATGTTTGCGACCATACACCGTCAGACTCCAGTAACCTGTCACACATACACATTAAGAGGCCCATATTTAGTGCAACTCTTCAAAAAGTATCATTCAACAAAGTGAAGCAATACAAAAATAGCATCTCCTAAACATTGGGAGAGTACATAAACAAAGAAAGGCAAAAATTGCAATAGAACATATGCTTATACTGTTTCTGATTAAAGACAAACTTCCAAGCACTCACAAAAAAGCAATATCTAGCAAATAAAGCATTTTACAGCAGAACAATATATTTTCACTTTGGAAATGTAATTGTAGGGTTACGTTCCCTGATATTTACAGGTTTTTCAGAACCAGTTGGTGTTCTAAAAATATAAAGGTCCGAATATTTGGTGTCCACTGTAAGCATCTCCGATTTCTTAGGTAAAAATTGTACCTCGTTAATGTTATCATTAATAGATCCGTTTTACTCTGTGGATAAACCAGATTATTGGCCATGATATTATAATGACAACGTGTTTGTTAAAAGAAGAAACTGTTTCTATCGTGTCCGCTGTGCTAGATAATGACTTGTACACACACACACAAAGCGTTACTTTCAGACATACACACACTTTTATCTAGGAAAGTCCCTAAAGTTAATCTGGGAAAAGTTCAGAGTTCTGTGGACGGTGCTGGTTGAAAGTTTGTGTGTGTGTATGCGTACACACACACACATAAAGTATGACTAAGCCTCTTAGTCTGTCTGGTCATCCCCTACTATCTTCCCAGACAACAATGCCTCTCGTTTCTCTCCCTTCATTTCTTTTTTGGGTTTTTGAACTTCTCAAACAATCCTGCATTTCATTTCCTCAATCAAAGTCTTCCCACAAGAAAGAATTCAGTTCCGACAAGAGACCAGCAGGTCTTGCGGCCGCTTTGTGCCTGTGATCTGTCCTCTCTGATCAGCTCACTCTGAAAAAATGTGTTATTGCGAGTGCAAATCCTAAAATAGTAAGTGAAATATTGTGTTTTTATTCCACTGGACTAACACCATTCACTGACCAGGACAAAAAGTGTCACCCTGGGTTTCTGCAGCTTATATGAAAACTTTTTAAACCAAGTAAAAAAAAATTAAGGAATAAATTGAAGAAATGTGTTTTGATTTTCAATCCAAGTTGCTAGAATTTATCACAAACAATTACAAAGAAACAGCTAGTGACATTTTCAAGTAGAAAAACTGAAATAGCGTTTTCTTGTCAAATTTAATCTCCTCAGGGGTGCTTGTTTATACTGGCACACATACCCCCAGTTTCACAGACAAGGCTTAAGCTAGTCCCAGACTAAATTGCATGTTTGAGCTGTCTCAGATGAA
>JAUMHR010000045.1:5607937-5620648 GCA_032361145.1 Enteromius fasciolatus
GTATAGTAACACATAAATTTACCTCAGGCTATTTGATCCACCTCATGCGCGAATACACCATCAGGGAATATCCTACAGTATGTAAAATATTTGTAATATTTAATATTATGTTGTTTTTATCCTAACGTTTTTAAAACATTCCACTAAGAACTCATTGGTAATGTTTCTAATGCTAACATTTTTTAAATGTTCCACCAACAACACAATGATAATGTTTTCATCCTAACTTTTTTAGAATATTTATCCATAGCAGATAACATTAAGAAAACAGCGAATCTTAGCCAAAGTTAGGAGACCGTTCCCTGTTAGCTGGGTTTAGAAGATAGCTGCCTATGTGGGCTATATAGGGGCAAGCAAGGTAGCTCACTAGTACATGTAAGTTTTGCACAAGCATGTCTATGTACAAGTCTCTTTCTCCATGACCTTGTCATTGCTTATTTCAAGTTTACCTCACAGCTCTTCTGCACTGAGTGCTTTAATAACAGTAATGCTTCTCCTGCAGGGCATACACTCCTCTCTGCTCTGCACAGCTGCTATTTGGGAAAGAATAGCACCGGATGGAGATCATTGATCTCAGAGCTGGCGAAGAGGGACAGACATCTCTGCATCTCATATTTTACAAAGATAGATGGGGCTGGGTCACATTCAATCGATTCATTTATCTGACTAATGTGAATCAGAATACTGCACTGGTGCTGGGGCTTTTGGGACCGTATGGAAGTAAGGCTAATCTTAGACCTTAAACATGGATCTCAACATTATGCTTATAGTGCTATATTAATGTATTTGCATTATTAGGTTGATTACTTCGAAATGTATTCAAATACTGATTATATACAGATTAATATTTATTTCAATATAATATCTCAATGTCCAAATATCAGAGATAAAATCATAAAATTATAAAATTCAATAGCATGAATATTTGTCCCTTAGGCCACACAAACACACACACACCTTTTACTAGCCAAGGTCATTCTCGGTCAGCATGTCTTTCACTAGTGAGTCACAGCTCTTTCTGTGGATCAGCTGAAATAAAGCAATATTCAAAGGATGTTTCCACCACAAGCCATTTCTTTCACAAGACTTGCATAATGGAGTTCATGGCTTGATGAATCTGTTTAGTCAAAGGCTGAAAGATGACAGAGCAGGGGACTGTGAATCAGATGGGAATTTAAATCATTTGAGAATAAACTATGACTCATGCAGTATTCTTGCTTTCAATCTCCATCTCTCCAGTTCTCAGCTCTCTTTCCATTAAACTGTTTCTTTTCCCCCTCTGTTACTTCACTGGCGGTTGCAGTGATCAGAATACTAATAACCTCTGCTGTGTTAAGCAGTCTAACCCCTACAGTCGCTTTGTGGAAGCTACAGTTAGTACCTTGTTGAGAAATACACGCAATTAAATAAGAACATTACATACAGTAATGGACTTCTGTTACGTCTGATCATTATATGATTTGTATCATATATATGATATGATAGATGATAATCAGTCATAATGCTGAATCTGCCATTTTGTCTGATAAACAAACTAGACAAGAGAGTAGATTAGCGTTGATGGATTTGAACTTGAAAAATGACAACATCTGATGTTCATTCATGTTTATTTCATGCTAAAACTAGTCAAAAGGAAGAGATTATCAGTTCACACGCCACTTTAAAGAGCAACAAAACTAAATACAAAAGTGACATATGTAATTGGACAAATAAATGTAATCATAAATAAAATGTTTATTTTACTTATTTTGTTGAGAATATTTTGCAGGCAATGACTGCCTTAAGCCTGAAACATATGGAGATCATAAGAGAAAGAGTTTTGTGATTTTGCAGGCCTTTACTGCAGATGTATCAGTTGTTTGTTTGTGGGTCTTTCTGCCTTTATTTGTATTTTCAGCAAGTGAAACGCGATTGAGATCAGGAGATTGACTTGGCCATTGCAAAATATTCCACTCTTGGGTTGCTTTTGCTGTATGTTTTGAGTCATCGTCCATTTGTACATTTTAAGTGTCGCCCAATGAGCTTTGCTGCAATTGACTGAATCTGCGCAGACAGTATATCCCTATACACTTTAGAATTCATTCGGCTACTTCTGTCTTCAGTCATGTCTTCAGTAAACAGCAGTGTCCCAGTGTCACTGGAAACCATGCACACTATTGCCATCACACTGCTCCATCATGTTTCACAGATGACTTGATATTCAAAGATCCTCCTAAGAATGCTTTCCAGAAGTGGTCCGCCAATTTTTAAACGTTTTCTTTGGCAAAGTCAAATCTGGTCTTGTTCTCACCTTGTGGTGAACCCTCTATATTTGCTCTCACAAAGTGTAGAGGATCCTCCGATCATCCACCACTGTTGTCCTTCATGGAGATCCAGGCTTTTTTATGTTGCTGAGCTTTCCAGTGCTTTCTTTTTTCTCAGAATGTACCAAACTGTTGATTTGGCCACACCTAATATTCAATAATGTTAATGTTCTCTGATGGGTTTGCTTTGTTTTTGAAGTCTACGGTTGTATGTTTCATTGCTTGGAGAGATCCTTTGACTGCACGATGTGGGTTCAGACCAACAGCTTCCAAATGCAGACCTTTTACCTTAACTGATGTAGAAATCAACTGTCCAATTACTTATGGTCACAGCTTCCTTAACCTTTCCTCCAATTGTGTTGAGAATACCCTTTTATTAAAGCTTAGAGTGTGCAATTTAAGACCATGTTCTTTATATAACTGTGACTTTAACTGTAACTGTTTTTGTTGGCAGCTAAAATAAATCAAATTGTGACTGTGCCAAATATATGGACCTGACTGTGTGATAGTGATACTGATGAGATGATTTTATCAGCTGTTTGCTTATTAGAAAATCAGAATTACAAGTATTACACACCCCATCCATTGTGTCTTCAATTACATAAGCATCATAGGACAATAATCCTTCTCTGCAAACACATTATTCATAAAAGAGGACTTGTTAGACAGCCCCCAACATTTGGCATCTAAAAGTCTTCCCAAAGCGAAACAGCTTTACTGTAGCTTCTCTAAACACTTCATTATCTTCATACACTTCTTCAGTAAGGCATAAATAATCTTTTTTATTCTCCATTTTCTTTTTTATTTTACTGTAAAGTTACTGTAAAGGCACAACCTACATCGTAAAAAATGCTATAATGGTTACTTGAAATTCAATACTTCTTTCTCAAAGAAACCCCATAAAATATTGTCTACCTATGATAACCTATGATATCATCTCCTTATTTGTTTGGTTGTACTACTACTTTCTCGTTGTTTCTTAGGATAAAATCACCTGATACATGAACAAACGTAAAGGAAAACAGTATTTTGTGTGGAGAAGTATGACTTGTGTTATTTGTAGACCAATGCTATCCTTTTGTCCATGCATCACAGGACCTATTTGTCTCTGTCCACATATCTGTGTCTTTTTTCTTGGTTGTCTTTTCATCTTGTTAGCTTGCCAGCAATCTCTCTTCCTGTCTTCCTCTCTTACTCCTGTTGGTTTGTGTGTCATCTGTTGTTAGAGGTGAGGTTGATGGGCTGTGAGATGCGATGCCATTTGGGCAGATGGCTTTATTAGAGCTCTGTTGAGAGGGTGAGATTGAGGTGGGTTTATCTGACTCTGCTGTTTAGATTAGGCTGAAATGTTGCCAGGTCTAATTGAAGCAGGGATTTGTGTAACGGAGGGACTGATGAAAAGCCACGACAAGACTTGCTAAAAGGGCCTTATTCATGTTCTATCTATCCACTACGTCACATGAATATTATTGTATGTTACAACCGTAACACCTGTTTCACACGATTCATCTGCAGTAAACATTTAAGTGCACATATATGCAACTGATCCTCAGCTTATACCACAAATAATCTAATCATTCTTACTTATTTTTTATTTTAAATCTAAATATTGTTAAAGTTACAGAAAAGGCTTTTTCACCATTGTGTACGTAAAGGGTTAGTTCATCCCAAAATTCTGTCATTAATTACTCACCCTCATGCCGTTCCAAACCTGTAAGACCTTTGTTCATCTTTGGAACACGAATTAAGGTATTTTTGGTGAAATTGAAGAGCCATCTGACCCATAGACAGCAAACACAACTGAAATGATCCCAGATCCAGAAACGTAATGTTAGTAAATACATCGGTAAAGCAGTCCATGTGACATCAATGGTTCAACTCTATGAGAATGTTTTTTGCGCAAAGAAAACAAAAATAACACAATTTACTCAACAATTCTTATTCCCTGAGTTACGTTTTCCACCATTTTTGAGCACCTAAGAACGCATTTGACGTAATGTCTTACCCTTTATATTCAATAATAAAAAGTATATTGGAAAAACGTTAAATTCCATTAATTACTCTTTAATTAAAAATTTGTATGTTGCTCAAGCCAGTGGCAAAATATTTCAACATGGTACTTCTTTGAGCTTAAAGTAATTTGCTCTCAATGATGTATGCTTTTGTTGTTTGCTTTGGCAGCGAATAGGGTTTACTTAGATCAGATGTCATTTTCAGCGCAATGTCATTGTTGTTCATTAGGCCAAGTAATTATCTCCCAATAGCTGTTCCAGTCAATTTTGAAATTGATATTTGAAATACAGACACTAGACAGAGTGGTTTTATTGTGTTTGTGCTATGAATCGGATAAACTGTATATCATTTACCAGCTGCCAATATATGCTGTTGTTGTTGTTAAATATTCTCAGTACGTTTGTTTTTTTCTTTATGCAGGGCCATGCTTAGATCCTCTGATCTCTCCTCTCTACGCTTCTTCTTTCCATGCTTCCTCCAGATATAACTTTTTTTACTCTGCACACTTTGCCAAACTGTACGGTAAGTGAATAGAAGTTTGAATAGGTTGTACTGAGAACAGTGAAATTAAATATTATCATCCTCCTCCTCAGACGTTTAGAAATAGCAGATACGTTGTAAGCCACTTCGACTTATGATGGGTTTCCTTTTGAAGCTATGAATAAAAAAGAAAATAATATACTGTTTAAGAGGAAGTAAATCACTTGAAACAGAGCTAAATGCTGACTTCTGATTGAGTAATATTGTCCTGTAGTGTTTTCAGCATGATTATATTTAAGGCAGCAGAGCAGTGTAATGATTATATAATGAGGTGAGCGTAGAAGAACCCTAGTGAAGTTTATTGAACAAAAGTGAAATCCATAATACAAACAAATGAAGACTTGACAAGGGCTTGACAGTCACACTCACCAACAGCAGGGGTATTTATACAATACAGGACAAGGGACAGTGGTAACAAATGGACTACTAATAGAAAACAATGACAGTCACATGACAAGCAAAAACCAGTGACAAACAAGACACATGATCTGAACAACCAATCAGAACATGACACATACACAAGGTAGAGATACAAGAGGGCAAGGGAAGCATTACTCAATTGCAAAATAAAATTACAAAATAAAAGACATAAAAACCGAACCCCAAAACAGACCTTACAAGCGTTTACAACAGTTTTTATTATATTATCATAACAGCCTTTACACTTATTTTATTATTATTTTTTTTAGATCTGCTGTAGACATTACATTAGGTATCCTATAGGAATAAATTCGATTGGTTGGTGGAGAAAAATAAGAATTTCAAATTTTTGCTTTATTTAAAGTGCCAAAAACATACAAGGTATTTGGAAAATGTATCTTTATTTTCCACTAGAGGAGAACCTAAAACTACAAAAATAATAATTTCTTTTGTTTTATTGCCTGCAAAATATTTGTGTAATGATGCATTTGTAAGTAACTTTAGCATCCATTAAACTCATGAATGTAAATGTGATGATGTAGGGAGCAGTGGCTGGTCTCCGTCACCTCGGGACAGGCAGCCATGGATGCAGATCGACTTGGGGAGGAAGTATCGTATCATGGCCATTGCTACTCAGGGTACCTTCAACTCTTATGACTGGGTTACCAAATACATGCTGCTGTACGGGGACCGATTTGATGCATGGACTCCATATGTCATGAAAGGAGGCAACATGGTAAAAATAATCTATGTTTTACAAGTGCGTGGAAGGAGAGTGTATGATTTGTGCTGCTCAATGATCCTGATGTTTGGTGGTTCAGGACAGGTAAAGAGACCTGATTTCTGATGTTGGATTAGTTGTAGGTGTGAGAAGCGGTTTGTTTGTTAAATGGTGTGTACCATTCATACCTTCTAATATCAGATTTTTGTGTCTCTCAGACGTTGCCTGGCAACTGGAATTACTACCAGGTGAAGAGGAACGTCTTTCATTATGCGTTCACTGCCAAACATCTGCGCATCTATCCCATGGGCTGGAACACTGAGAACGGAGGAAAGATCGGCCTTCGTGTAGAGTTCTACGGCTGTCCTTATGGTAAACAGCACACTGAGTTTCCATGTCAAAACAGCTTTGGTTTTATCAGCGGCCAAGAACTTTATCTTAACACGATACAGAAAATCTCATCTGCGCTTTGTAATTTTAACCCGTCCTGAGAGCTGTACTGCAGAAAATAATTCTTTAATCAGTGTTTTGGCCTTGTTTTCCAGTAAATATTTGCTTAAGAAGTAAAATATCGTTTTCAGAAGTCATTTCAAAAAATGTATGAAACTTTCTTTTTCTTACTGCAAAACACACTTTATTATTTTTCTTCTGAAGCACTTTGTATCTTGTTTCAAGGATTTTATTTTATATTAATACTGAAAATCATGAGTTTTAGGGTTCCTGTTGTTCAACTAGTAGAGCCAGACACATAGGCTTGTCTATTTTGTGTTTAGTTTTTAAGATGAAGAACGTCTTCCGATAAAGCTTTTGACAATCTTCTTCATACTCTTGACCTTTGACCCTAACAGACTCATATGTGATGCAGTTTGATGGGGATGACATGGTGGCGTATTCATTCCCACGGGGCAGGATGAGGACACTCCAGGACCACTACGCTTTAAACTTTAAGACCTTGGAGAAGGACGGTATTCTCCTGCACAGTGAAGGTCTTCAGGGAGACTCCATCACTCTAGAGCTGAAGACTGGACGCATCTACCTACATATCAGCCTGGGTATGTATGTATGTATGTATGTATGTATCTATCTATGTATGTATCTATGTATGTATGTATCTATGTATGTATGTATGTATCTATCTATCTATCTATCTATCTATCTATCTATCGTTCTATCGTTCTATCGATCGTTCTGTTGTCCTATCTTCACATGGCATGTATTTCTGCTCTTTTTCAGGGAGCAGCACTGTCCATAACACTAATGGGATGACCACAATGATGCTGGGAAACCTGCTGGACACTCAGCACTGGCACTACGTCACCATCAAACGTTACGGACGAGAAGTTAACTTCACCTTGGACAGCCAGACTGAGACTGCTGTCCTCAACGGAGAGTTCCAGTATCTTGATCTGGACAAACAGGTGTTATGTTGGATTAAACACATATGGACTACTAATGCACACTCTAAACGACTCATTTGTTCAGAAGATTTAAAAGAAGAATCAGTGTACCCTGCATCCTGGTCATAGCAATTATCCATTTCTCTTTAGATTTATGTTGGCGGTGTGATTGAGAAAGACGTGCCTCATCTGCCCGGTAAGGTTAACTTCCGTGGCTGCCTGGAAAACGTCTTCATCAATGGAATCAATATCATCTACAAGACACAGTACCAGGAGCCTGAAATTCGACTAGCTCCTAAAAAGGTATGTAGAGTTTTCATCAACTGTACACAACCGTAGAGCATAATGTGGGGTGAATTATTAATACGTGTAAATAAATTTAGATGACCATTATAGTTTTCAAAAAATATTTGTAATATTAATTTAACTTCTCATCTGTCCCTCTTCAGAAAAAGATGCATTATACTTGCCGTGATCTCCTCTGGAAGCCCATGACGTTTGCAGGACCCAACAACTACCTGCAGCTGCCCGGCTTCTTCCGGAAGAACCGCCTGGCAGTGAAGTTTAAGTTTCGTTCATGGGACTACACAGGCTTACTGATGTTCACCAGGTTTGCAGATGAGTTGGGCTCTCTGGAGCTGGGCCTCAGTGAAGGACAAGTCAACGTGACTCTAATGCAGCCTGGAAACAAGAGATTACGCTTCGCTGCAGGTATGATCGAGGATTGTGTCCATAGTATTATTCATTATTACATTTTGAACCCTGTTTTTTTATAGTGAAGGACTGAATGGAGTCCTTCAAGACCAAGAGTTTAGCAGAACCAACCTCAGATGAAAGCTTATGTACATTACAGTAAATATGATCATATTTTGTCTGTTCTCAGGATACCGTCTCAATGACGGCTTCTGGCACACAGTAGACCTGACTGCCAAAGACAACTTATTAACTATCACTATAGATGAAGATGAAAGCTCACCACTGAAGATCACCAACCCCTTTATGGTTCGAACAGGAGACCGCTACTTTTTCGGGGGTAAGTAGCAGAACGATCAGTCTGTTATGATTCAATGCAACATGATTAAAACAAAGTGACACTCTTCTCTAAAACTGCCTCAATAATTACTGTAAAACAATGTTAATGTTTACAATAGTATGCATCATTTTTTATCAGTTGTACATATATATGCACATGCAAATGCTACATTAATGTTCATAATTTATACTAAATGTATTCAGTGCCTTTCAGTTGCGTAGCAGATAACTAGATTGATATGTCATATCTGCTGTGCTGCAGGATGTCCTAAGACCAATAACACGGCTCGCTGTGTGACCAAGCTGTCTCGCTTCCATGGCTGCATGCAGCAGATCTTTATAGACGATGAGCCAGTGGATATAGATGTCATGCTGCAGAGGAAATGGGGCAGATATGCCGAAATCCTGCTGGGCACCTGCGGAATCACTGATAGGTATGTGTTTGTGTGGCTGGGTTTTGCAATTATGAAAGCCAAGCAAACAGACCTACTGTAATAGGTATAGGTAGATGTATATCAATGGGAAGCCACCACCATGATCTGATCAGATCATGATCACACATAATCAGAAAAATGTGATAGTATTTGACACCAGAACAAATATCTAAAAATTCCTAAATCAAGATATACTTACTTTAGAAGCTATAAATAACTTCATATCTTTTGGCTTGTTTTCTGAAAAACATGAAAAATATCTGTCAGTAGGACAGTAATCTACAAATATACAAATAAAAAAAAAAGTTTTTCAATGTGTCAGTTATTGTCAAAAATATTATACGAATATATAATCATATCAGTACAAGAAGGATTCATCAAAGATAAATCATAAGATGAATAAAATAGATAACAGAAAACAAATATGTATTCTGGTTTTGATATTAGAAACTCTCGAGATGATTCACCTCATATTAGTGTCACCTGCAAATTATATTTTGTCCAATATTTTGGACAAGCATTGACAAGAAAACATGACATGCCCAATTTAATATCTTGAGACATGGATTATTAAAATGTCAAGTGCCTCTTGTTTTTTCTCAGGTGCAGTCCAAACCCTTGCGAACATGAAGGCAGGTGTATTCAGTCCTGGAATGACTTCCTGTGTGTGTGTAACAACACCGGCTACAAAGGAGAAGTTTGTCATAACTGTGAGTGTCTCTTGTTAAGGAGATTCCTCTGTATCGACTATTTCATGGTGTAACATGAGAATGAAGCCAGTCTTTGTCTCTCTTTTATCATCTCAGCGGTCTACAGGGAGTCATGCGAGGCCTACAGACTGAATGGAAAATACTGGTCTGGCAACTACACCATAGATCCAGATCTGAGCGGACCACTGAAGCCTTTTACAGTCTACTGCAATATGTGTATGTATGAAGCAGAACATACATGTTAAAAAGCAATTTAGAACCATTTTTCACAACAAGCTGATGTTTATCCTATAATAATTGTAGTGCAAAAATCATGGACCGTTATTGATCACAACCGCATGAAAAGCACCAAAGTGAGCGGCTCCACTGTGGATCGACCGTATATTGGGGACCTCCAGTATGTAAATGCCTCGTGGAATGAAGTCACTGCCCTAGCAAACACCTCTTTATACTGCGAACAGTGGATTGAGTTCTCATGCTACAAGTCACGCCTCCTCAATACTCCACGTAAGTTAAAAAGTGTGAACAATGATTTACTTTTAATTATAGTGATAAGAGTGGACAGGGTGTTCTTCGAAAACCTTTTGCATAAATTAACTTATTTAAATGTTGTGTTACAGTGTACTATATAAGCAGCCATCACTATGTAGCTGAAATATAACATAGAAGAAGATTAAGAAAATAACTACAGCTGTGAGTTTTAGACGGCTGTTGAAGTATTGATCTTAGTTAGGATCTAAGGGGAAAACACTAGATGGTCTGACTCAGCTGAAATGCAAGGAACTTGAACATAATTAGTGTTGCTGACCTTCTCAGCCCTTTTCTCTGCTGAGTAACTAGGAATCGTATCCGTCAGCCTTTACCCTTTAAATCAGTCAGCAAAGTTTTAGTAGGACCTTGTCGTCATGGTCCCCTGCTTCGTGGACCCAAGCGAGACTGGCTTGCCTACATTACCTACAGGTATGCACTGAGTTTGGTTTTATTAATTGTTGTAAACAGACGGACGGCCTTACACTTACTGGATTGGTCGGCATAATGAGAGTCATGAATACTGGGGAGGAGCTTTCCCTGAAAGTGGGAAATGTGGATGTGCTGTCAATCAAACGTGCACTGACTCCAAGTATTGGTGCAACTGCGATGCAGACTACCGCCAATGGTGAGGATGAATAAACAACTATTTTTCATTATTTTATAAATTATTTCAAATTACATTCAATCAGAAAACGGTTCGTTTCAATTGTACCAATATATCACATTATTATTGTATTTTTAATCTTCAAGCTGGTGAGCATAAGAGATTTTCTTAAAAAAAACCTTTTGATCAGTAGTGTATATGTACAGATAAATATTAATTGATTATTTAAAGGCCGATTTTCCTTCACCAGGCACGTAGATAAGGGTTACCTGTCATTTCGAGACCACCTGCCTGTCAGGAGGATTATCATAGGAGACACAAACCGCACCGGTTCAGAAGCGCGCTACAGTGTTGGGGCACTGTACTGCCATGGAGACAGTGAGTAATAAATGTTACAAAGATAAAATGGACGAAAAGTCTGTCTATAGAAGAAGAAAATCCTTTTTGAGGTGTGAGTGTAGGAAAATGTATAGTCATTTGATTCATCACAAAATAAAATGACCCTATAGGGGTTTGTTTTGATGGTTGACTGAACATTATCCTCATTAACACGGAGATATTTAAGAAATTAGCATAAAATGTTGATTTGAGTAGTTCTACTGTGTATTTGCACTGATTTGTTAATGACAAATCCTTCTCTTTTAGGGAGTATCTGGAACACTATAGCTTTCACCAAGCCCACCTACCTGGCGTTCCCCACCTTCAAGCCCGGCACCAGTGCCGATATCACATTCCACTTCAGGACCTACCGAACTAATGGAGTGTTTGTGGAAAGCTCAGATGACCACCTGCGTAATTTCTTACGAATCGAACTCAATTGTGAGTGTTGTTTCTAAACATATCTGCTGTATATCTACTGATTCCGATGCCTCCTTCAGCAGTTTCTGTTTAAATTTTCACAGCTACAACTGAGGTGGTTTTCATTTTCATGGTGGGTGATGGGATTAGAAACGTGACCCTGCGGTCTCCTAAAGCTCTCAATGATAATGAATGGCACTATGTGGAAGCTGAAATCAATGTGAAATTGGCACGTCTCAAGGTTGATTTCCTGCCTCCGGCCATTCACAAGTTTCCAGGCCAAACCTACATCACTATGAAGTTCACTCAACCTCTGCTCGTAGGTAAGAATCATAGAGCTGGAGTTTGTGTTGAAAACATGGCTTTAAGCAGTTGATAGCACGCATCTGTATTCAGGGGCAGCCAATCACACCTTAAGGCCTTTTCTGGGGTGTCTGCGTGGTCTGAGGATGAACGGGGTGCCAGTGGATTTGGAGGGAAAGGTTGACGAGAAGGTTGGCATACGTAGGAACTGCACCGGAGCGTGTCTGAACGCCTCCATACCGTGTCGAAATGGAGGCCAGTGCATTGATGGCTATGCTTCATACGCCTGTGACTGCAATAACACAGCCTTCGACGGCTATTACTGTCATTTAGGTGAGTTGACACACACTCGCACACTTACGCTGGCACAAATTGACATGGCGCAAAACAGACTACGGCTGTTTCCTAATAAACATATGCAAATTTGAAATGATATCTTTTCATCTTCATCTGGGGAAAGACTAATTATTACAAACACTTTCATTTCATGAAACCGTGATTAGGAGATTTTAAAGATTAAAACTGATTTGAGTGAAGGACAAAAAAATTAGAGATGCACTGCCTGAAAAAGAGAGTGACAGACTTTGGCTTTTGTGTCCACTTTCCATTTTAAGCATCTAAATCCATAGCTGATTTAGGCTAACAGAGAGGGATTTGTCTGTTCCATGAATTAAATCACAATTTTGGATAATCTGTGTGGGAATATTTATGATTTCTTTGAGCTAAATCTTCACTAAATCTGAATACACTTAATACAGTAATTTGCTCATGATTTAAGTGATATATAACCATGGGAGACGGGGGGGTTATTTAACCCCTTGGTTCATTTGACTGGTGTGAACGCATCAGTTTGGAACAAAATAATAACAAATTACTCTTACTATTTTAGTTCTGTCTCTTTTTTT
>JAUMHR010000045.1:5620748-5639229 GCA_032361145.1 Enteromius fasciolatus
TGACTGGTGTGAACGCATCAGTTTGGAACAAAATAATAACAAATTACTCTTACTATTTTAGTTCTGTCTCTTTTTTTTTTGATATTTGGAATGAATCAGCATTTTGAATAAATTGATGAAATGAATCATTTTAATGACTCACTCATAAAGTCAATCACATATATTTAAAAGAATAGTTGACCCAAAAATTAAAATGTTCCTATCTTTTACTCACCTCTGAAGCATCCTAGTATGTCAGTTTCTTCTTTCAGACAAATCCAATCGGAGTTATAATAAAAATTGTCCAGACCTCTTGTTGTCCAGACAATTTTTATTATAACTCCCATTGGATTCGTCTGAGAGAAGAAAGTCACATACACCTAGGATGCTTCAAAGGTGAGTAAAAGACAGGATCATTTTTGGGTGAACTATCCCTTTAATGTTTCTCTAATTTCCTCTTTTTGAAATGAACTGAAAATCCTAAAAATTATTTTATATGAATATGAATTAAATCCCTTGACAGTCAAGATATTACGATTTAAATCCCACATAATAACTTTAATAACTTAATACTAAAGGTATAAGGTATAATAACTTAATACTAAACTAACTTCTTGTACTACAGTATTATGTAAACTGTTATAAGTCTGTTGTTGATGATGTGTTTTTATGATAAAGTATCTCTATCATGTCCATTTTATTTTCCCTAAAAGCAAGTTAAATCAACACATGGGAGGACTGCCCGTGAGACATGACCTGACATAAACAACACTCTGATCTCTGCTTGTGTCACATCCTTTTAGATATCGGGGCATTCTTTGATGTGGGAGCGTGGTTGCGGTATGACATCCGCAAAGAGCCAATTTCCTTCGACGCATGGTGGGCGAACTTTTGGATAGAGCCTCACTGGCACAACTTCACCCTCGGCTACAACACCACGACTGATGACATCGAGTTCAGCTTCAGCACTCTACAGGCCCCGGCCGTGCTGCTTTATATCAGCTCCTTCAGCAATGATTACATTGCCGTCCTGCTCAAGAAAGATGGTAAATACATGCACGGATCACACCAGAGCATACAAAACATTAGCTTTAGCAGTGATGTCACACTTTTGCAGGGACTCTATCGCTGAGATATCGGCTCGGGATAATAAGCTACAAATTTAAGTTAACCGACCGAAACATGGCCGACGGCTTCCCTCATTTCGTCAACATCACCCGACACAACTACACCATATGGACACAGGTAGTATCTCACAACTAGATCCGGAGTTATTATTAGCATAGCAAAAGCGCACTGTTTGTATGCGTATTTGCACCTGCATCTAGGTGGATTACATGGATCCATGGATCGAGAAGTTAATACCAGGAGAAATTCCCAGATTCGATTCACCAAAGTCTATATTCCTGGGTAGAGTCATGGGTAAGACGAGCATATTTATCTGAACTTGTTGCCTGTGCATGAAAAGCTGCATTTAATAGATGGATCTGATTTCTTTTCATTCTTCATAGAGGTTGGAGGTGTCGACTATGAAATTCAGAGGCACAACGGCCCGGGTTTTATGGGCTGTATATCAGGGGTCCGATATAATATTTTTGCTCCTCTGAGAGCTTACTTCCGACCCAATGTAACCAATCCACCGGTGACGACTCAAGGCTATGTGGTGGAGTCTAACTGTGGGGCGTTTCCCCATGTTTTAGGGTATGTCCCTTGGGAGGATGACCCCTGGTTCACTGGCCTGTGTAAGTCTACACATCCTGAAATTCACACGAATGACATCTAACATACACCACCATTCAAATGTTTGTTTTTGGAAAACATTAGTTCTTTTACTCTAAAAGTATACATCAAATTGATAAAAAGTGACATTAAAGATTTTTAAAGTGTTGCAAAATATTTTAATTTTGAATACATGCTGTTCTTTTTTAATTATCTATTCATCAGGAAAAAAAATGTACCAAGGTTTCCACAAAAATATTAAGAACTGTTTTCAATTATGATAATAACACGTTTTTTGGAGTTATTAGTGCATGTACAAATGTATTTGTTTTACTCTTATAGTATATTATTAGAGACTGTAATTACACTGTGTAGTAAATTAAACGATTAATTAAAAGAATAACCTTCAATTGTTTTTTTCCTTTGTAGTCTTTTATTACATTCATGATGACGTTACCCCACCTTGGATGACACGTAAGTTTACAGTCACACTCATTTTATTACCTTGTTTTAGAGCATATTTAGCACTATATTCCACCACCCTCCTAATAAAAGTGACAAAAATCCCCCCCCCCCCTTGATTTTCTTTGTCTTTTATTCCTATTCAGCATTTTATTTGATCTTCTCTGTTTGTGATGCTAAAACCTGTTTTTAAAATCCTCTTAATTTGCAGAACACAGGATTAGGGAACATTCATGGGAATATAAGCTTCTGCATGAAGACAATCTTCTGCATGTGACAGACATTTGGTATAATCAGTTAAAACAAGGTCATAGAAAGATAATATACTGTATGTGGAATAAACCAAATTGTAATAAGAATCAGATCTTTGCAAATTACCATATTTTAAACTATGTCACTGTGACAATCTGTTAAGTTATTTTTTGTTGTCATACAGAACCTTTATTATAATACTAATGAGATCATAAAAAAAAACAATACAACTAGACAATTTTGTTGAAACTGAACACTTGCATTTTGCTTAAGAGATTTATCAGAATCCTTGCAATTATCCAATTGCTCTTTTTTTTAACTGTCTGATTGTCTCTTTTTTAGGATCTGCTACACACACACACACACACACAAACTTAATCCTCCTTACAAGCTCTCTGGAAACAGCTCTCATGAGAAATCTGTTGATGTCAAGATGTTAAAAGAACAATTCACCCAAAAAAGAACATTGCTGACTCTTGTGCTCCTTCAAGCCTGTATACTGCCATTTTGTGGAACACAAAAATAGAATTTCAAAGAATCTTTATGCTGCTGTTTTCCATAATAACCATATTGACCACCTCAAAGTGAACTTTAGTAATCATAAACATAATTCATATCAGTTGGGTTGCATGGAAATTCTCCATTTGTTTTTCACAGGTTTGGAACAAGAGTAAGTAAATGATGCCAAAAATGTTCATTTTTGGGTGATCTATCCCTTTAAAGCTTATGTGTGCATTTGAGCTGACAGTCAGCAGTGTCTCCTGCCAGTTCTGCAACATGATACAAATTATATTTAAGCCATCATTTGCAGACAGCTCAACTAGAGAACCGTAAGAGTATTAAGCTTAATGCTAACGACTGCTCTCTCTCTCTTTCTCTCTTTGTGTGATTTTCTCCACAGTAATCGTGACAGTGTCTCTGATGCTGCTCTTCCTGATCCTGTATGGCCTTTACATTTACCTGTACAGGTATAAAGGCAGTTACCACACTAATGAACCCAAGCAGCTGGAGTCTCCCAGCTCCGCTCGGCCCCTCACTGATACGCTGCGCAAGGATAGAAAGAACCTGCCGGAAATACAGGAGGAAAGTCCCAATGAATAACACCACAGACTGAGGCTTGTATGGAGGCAAAGAGAGGAGTGCTGGTGATTATGAGGGAGGTAAACGGTGAAGACTGAGGAATGAGTTGCAAATGTGATTTTTTTTATGTATCTTTTGCCTTTATGGTAATGTAACTCTATTTATTTTTCTGTCCCATTATTTTTACAGCGTAATCTGATATTTGGTGCTTTGGCAGGGTTCAAAATAAACAGGCTAGAGACAATTTACCATCCATTCAATGAGCACTAGCAGTGCAAGTGCCTCAGCAACGTTACATGAATCTTTAAAAGATCGATCCAGGGTTCCCACGATCATAGAGATGACAGGAAATATCAGGGTATTTGAGAATTGTGATTTACAGGCCTAGAATACAGTACTGGAAATAATTACAATCATGGAAAATATATATTTATATAGTCCATTCACATATTTTATTGTTTTTTTGTGCAATCTCAATAAAATATATTTTTTTATTTTAAATCATTAATATTTTTAAGTATCTTAATTCATGTTCATTTCTGTAGTCTGTAATATAAATCCACCTCAAAAGTATTTTATTGGTTACAAATTCCCTCAATAAAAATGATTTGAAAATCTCTTGTTTTTAATCACAATTGGATGGAAAACAGAAAAATAAAAAAAGTCTTGAAAAGTAGAAAATCCTCTAATCATGATAAATATTTTTAGTTATACCCATAAAATAAATAAAGTACTGTAATAAAAAAAAGATAAATTATTGGAAACATTGTAAATAAGTAGGTGTAAGGGTGTGGGAACCCTGTATATACTAAATGAAAGTTTTGGCTCATAGTGACCTGGCAGAAGTAGTGTTTGATGGTCATGTGTTCATGACAGAATCTGCACAAAATGCACAACAACAACCTTCAGAGTACAGTGCTTTGAAAGTGTAGATATGTTTACACATATCTGTTTTGACATCACTAAAACTTAATTCACGTGTGGAGGAATGTGCTCAGTATAAGTATTGATATGTGTTTTACTGCTGTCTAAACTTGCTCTAATAAGAGTCAATGTCACTGAATGGCTTCAGCTTCTTTAGAGCACAAAGACATTAATGTGCTGAACAATAATGTGTCTGGGGAAATGTTATTTCTGTGGCATATCAAAAACTGCAGAAAGGTGTTTTTGTGATTGCAGCCATATAACACATACAGCATTATGTGGTGACTGATAACGATTTTTGTAAAAAATGAGACAGTAGGCCGGAATTTTAGCTCCATGAAAGATTTACATAGAAATGTTTCTTGACTAAAGCCCAGTGAGTGGTGTAATAAACAGGATGTGATGTACTGTGTGTTTCAGGGTTGGTAACACAGAGAGCTACATGTTCTTCTCACTGCTGCTACAGCAACACACACCAGCCTTTTTAAGCCATTCTCTAGACATTTTGACTTTGAAATAAAGTTTCAGTTCATATTTTACAAACCTAACAGTACAGGAATGAGGGCAGTTAAAACTGTATTGTGTTTGAGAGCGTGTCTGATTATAATGATGCCACAGATCAGAGATTGGAGCTGGGAGAGTTCTTTCTGTGGGCCAAAGCAAAATGATATACAGTAGTTTCTTATAATAGAGTATAATGATGTCATACTCCAGTTCAGTCCACGCATCATCATTTTCATGTCCTGTGATTGATGATGAAGCGTTTCAAACCAGTGATTCCCAACAATGATGTCAAATATATATATATATATATACCATTTTTAAAGGAAAAACTGAATTTTGTAATATGTGGACGTTTTATATTTTTGTGGTGCCCATATTTCAGGTTTTTCTTTAAAAATGACATCATGAATTAGTTTATAAGTGATGATGGGGTAATTTTGCCTTATTGATGGCTCTATTGGCTACATAAGGAAAAAAATGTTTGGAAAACACTTTTAGGTAGCCTGCACAAGTTAATAGTAGTAGTTGAATCCTAAAATGTACATATGGATCAGAAAAAGGTGAACAAACTGTGTTAACAGAGTGACAGAAATACTAAAAAGTCATCTTTAGAATATTAGAGGAACAGCAAACCCAATGTGTTGTGGTGATTTGTTACAGATCTAAGCTCATCAATTGCAGTCAGTTTGTTAACGGTAGATTTTGGACAGATATTTTTACATGAGGTCACATATGAAAGCTTTCTTAGCTTAAAACACTGAGCAATTCAGCACAAGTCTGATTATTATGTGAGTCGAGAGGCTTTCACACATCACAGACGGTCTGTGGATGAAAGACTCCTGTGTATAAACTCATGGTTTTTATAAATTCATTCATGCGTTTGCTGTAGGACACCATTATTGCTGTTGCTGCTTCTTAGCTGTTTTGATGGCGGTCTTACCAAGAGCACTTCCACCATCGTTCCAAGTGTAAAATAAGCTATTAAAACAAAAGAGCAAATTAAGGTAGAACACATGTATTATCTTTAGGAGCTATGCATTTTGCATGACTACTGCACTTTTCATCGAAATGCAATAAGAAAAAGAAGAATCCGCTGCTTCCAGTGCCAGGCACATGTTTTTAGTCTGTTTCTTTAACAGAGCCATAAGAGCTTTTATCAAAGAGATCACATAATATTCACCCGCAGATTATGCTGTTTATGTATATGTATAAATAAAGTGTACTTCTCTTTTTATCATTATAATTTGTATAAAAAAAGGCAGGCAGGTGAGAATATTTTGAATAGACTGAATGAATAAGTCCAGCTTTTTGTCTTGTCTTTTATTCTTTTTTTATGTATCCTCATTCTTTGACTTCTTCCCTTCTGTCATCCTCTATGGACTTTCAGTTCATTTTTACTTTGAAGCGTGTCTTGAATGAAGAATGAAATGCTACTGTAAAGAAATATTAAATTGAACAGGGACAAACACCTCAGAGTCTCTTCCTACTTGACTTTTTCTTTAAAAACTAATTAGTATAAATGATTGAACACCAACACCAAAGTTTGGTATTGCTCAGACAGAAATAAATGTTCCTGATGAATGTTAATGTGACATGAGATGCGAGCAGACACTGGTATTCAGCACTAGCTTGAGCGATGTATGTTTGTATAAATGAGGTATTGTGTGTCGTCTGTGTCATTGACTTACAATCGACTGAAATCATTTATCGGCACATGGAAGACCAATGTATTTCTTAATACATGACCTTCACCTCTGTTTTTTAGGGAATTGTCTTCTCTTTTCTTCTTTTTATTTGCATTTTTCATGTACATACTGTAAAAACATACTAGTTCACTGTGAAGTAGTTTCTTCATCTTTTCCAAATGCACTGCATATCCTGTTTGAATGAATCTGAAATCTTGTAGGCCATTTTTCTTGTGGATAACCTGACTGTCATGTTGGTGACAACAGTAGCTGTATGCATCTTTTGTGCAAATAGCCAACTTTGTTAACAGTGGCTATTTCACCAACTTAACCCACTTTTTCTCAGGCTATTTCTACATAGTGCAAATAACATCGATTTTTATTCCTTTCGTTGTTTTTTTGTACACTTTTGTTTAATAGCAGCTATCACTATTTGCGCTGCAATCAAGTTGCTACTGTTTGTCCTTGGAGCAAACATAGAATTAAAGTAAAATACCCTTTAAAGGTATGGGGTCAAGAAGACTTTTTTTTCTAGGCTGCATTAAGTTGATTAAACGTAACAGTTAATATATATATTACACTGTGGGTAATAACATGATTAGGTATCTTTAGGATACTAATCTACATTTTAAGGGGTAAATACGGTACAAAGATGTACCTTTTAGTTTTGCCACAGTGACAGCTCTGTACCTTTTTTTCGCTGAAGTTTTGGGTCAAATAATTCCTTAATTACTTAATTCCAAAACATAAAAAATTGTACACCCTAAACCTTTGAACGGTAAACTGGATCTGCTGAGAGTAAACGAACACTGCATACATTATTTGTTATCATTGTGATCACAATGATTTTTTTACTACCACTGTGCTCTTGAGGTTAATTCAGGGGAACTGTAGGTCCTGTGATTGTGAGGCATTTGCCAAAATATTTCCCATGAAAATCTCCAAAGTTAAAGTTGACTAGTTTTCATGGAATCGGACAATATTTTATAATGGTATCGTCTTGCAAGCAGGTAATTTCAGGTTAGGTGTGGTCAGGTGTGACAAGGTGTTCAGTTTTCCTAATTCTTTAGTTTTGGTTTTGTTTGTGTCATCCTCATTGTAAATGACCATGACTGTGTAGAATCAACACAAATCCCTAACGACACTTTAATAAAAGAAGCCTGAAGGAAAGACAAACTCTGAGGACTCTTTCTATAATGGATTTCAGATAGGTGCATATCTTGTTTTTGTCATTTGACTAAATTCATGCCTGATAGAGTTAAGTGTGTCCAACATATATACCTGCTCTTACATGCATTTCAGAAAGCTCAGTGTTTTGGGCTTCAACAACACACACAAAAAAAAATATTTCAGATAAAAATGTAACTATTCAGTATTTTACAAGACACAAGGTATCATTTTCTCAGCTTTGCAAAATGATTGCCCGTCATTGAGTGGACGTGTGAAATGAAGTTACAATTCTAGGGCATGTTAAACAAATATGATCATTTGGTTTAGTTCTTTATTTTACATAAAATGTAACATATGACAGTGAAACCCAAACCCTAACTCTTGTTAGGCTTATTTTGTACACTCTTTTGTTCACACAAAAAAAAAAGCCTGCTAAACAATGTCCTTCAAGTCACTCTTTAGCTCATAGTTCACATTCAGTCTGTCGGTTTATATGGTTAATTGTTTTGTTTATTTCTACTGAACATTAACAAAATTTGACCTCATACAGTTTAAGCAGATATGAAGATTAACTGCCTTAGTGCTATGTTAGCAAGAATGCTAATCTCTGACAACATGAGCCAGCTTTGTGCAATACAGCAAGCAGCTTACAGCTGATAGATAGAAAGACAGATAGATAGACAGATAGATAGATAGCAGAGGTTTGCACATTACAGTAACAGGCTAACATCAAATGACACCAGGCTGCAGACGAGTTTACTGAAATTTGTTCTAAAGAGCGAACATACTGACCTGACTGACTATAAGTGCAAAAGTAACTATGAAATATTGCTTGATGTTTTGCAAAACAGAATATTTTGACCAGAAACAACAACAACAACAACAACGGCTGTTTGATGCATTCGGTTTGCAGTTACAGTATATATTGAGCATATAGAGGTTATAGCAATTTCAGAAGCTGTTTACAGAGCCATATGAACGAAGAGATGGGATTTAAAAAAAGGAAAAAGAAACATCATGACAGTTGTCCAAACATTTTTCCTTCCATGACAGAGAAAATGGTGCCGTCTATCAATATCCTGTGTTATTGGCCATATAGTGCAAATGTGGAGGAGTGGATTTGTAAATCTGAGGATGCCTTTTGGTTTCTTTAGGTCTTCGCAAACGTTATCTCAAAGAAGTAAACAAAAACGCTTGTTCGGACAAGTCAATTAAACCACAGGTTAAGGTAGTGACATCACCATCCGACTGCATCATCAAATCAACCTGTGATGTCAGTGCAAAGCGTTGTGGGTAGGCAAGAATGTTACCAGGTAAATGAGGACACACTCGAGGAAAGCGTGTCTACACGATTTCGATTTCCCTCTCAATGCCCACATACTTCAATGCATCCGCTTGACTGTATCTAAGAAGCGGGGAAAATAAAATGACACCACAAAATGAAATGACACTGCAGATCTGAGTGTCTAAATGTGATGTCACAGTATGGCTGAAGCAAACAAATCATACCTGTAGTCAAAAAAGAGCTCTTCTCCTCGCTGTATAGCTCGCTTGGCAAAGATTCCAATGCGATGATCTCCATTTACCATGACAACTGTAATAACAACCAACACCACACCAATGTGCTTAATAGCTTCAACACAAAGTGCTTCCATATTTATGTGATGAAATAATGTACCTTTTGCGTAACAATTAGGGTTGACGGAGTGGTTGGCGAATCGTATTTTATTCCCTTTTCTAGTGGCATCCACAACAAAGTCTGGAATGATATAAAAACAATACTTTAAAAAGGCCAAATGTTCATCTAAAAGACAACTACAATAGAAAAGGATAGGAAAGAATAGAATAGAATAGAATAGAATGAGCGAGGCCGATACCATTGTTCAAGTTGAACAGAAAACTGGACATGTACTTGTCATAGATTCTGCCCCTCCTGTCTGCTTCATCCTGGGAAATAAGCTACACACACACACAATGCATTAATTAGATCACTAAGAATGCAACTTTCCATAACTAGTGCTCATCATCAGGGGTGTGCGTGATGTCCACACACCTCTCCACAGTACTCAGAGATGAACTCGTTCTTCTGGACTGGCTCTTTGATAAATGTACCCCACCCTGCAACATCAGATGGGGCCAAGAGCAGGTGCTGAAAAACAGGTTAAACTTCATTTATATCAGTAAAGCATCTTCTGTATCAGTTATTTCCCTTTGAATATCAGCATGTCGGCATAAGATATTGAATAAATACTAGATATACAGATAGAACAACACAATGGCAGAATGATAAAATAGACAGACGAACAGATAGATAGATCATTTACAGTGTCGCTGGAATCTACTTCATACCTTCTTGAGTCCTCTCTGAATGCTGCAGTTCTTACAGGAGACCTGTTTGTTGTCCCAGTGGTCTGCGGCCCCACAGGTCATGCAGAGGTCAGGGTCACACTCCCGCACCGCCAGGTAACACGGACACTGCTTGGTGTTACACTGAGTCTTGCATCGACAGCCAGGGAACCGGTTCTGACCTAAAACAAACCCCAGAGCAGAACTTGGTTGAGCGGTGAATGTCTGAGGTGTTCTTATACCTAAAATAAATGGATGTTCAAAATCACATAGTTTGACTGAAGTACAATGATTTGTTAAAGAGTTAAAGTGTGTCATTTCTTCACTGCTCCACTAGTGGTATGAGCTTGTTTTGTTGGTGACCCCTAGTGGTGTGTAGACATAAAAACAGGAGCAGTAATTGAGCACTGAACAGAAATGTAATTTTACAGATATTATATTTCTACACAGTAGGATGGGTTTTTATAGTGCATACTGTACACTTGAATTAGAATATATTTCATGAGTTTGCATGTGTGTGTGTGTGTTTATTTGTGTTAAACTCACACTCCCGATCACACTGGCAGAATTTCTCACAAAAGTTTTGTGTCATCACACATGAGCAGGAGCTATCACATGGGTGCTCAGGGTGGTCACATGGCTGATAATTGTACACTTGATTGGATGAGTTGTCTGTAAGGCGAATAGAAAGGCAACGGAGGACAATTCATTCCAAAAATGTGTGATTATGACATTTATTTCATGACCATGAACATGATATTTATTATTTGTTAAACTACTTTTCAGAAACTGCACTCATGAAAAACTGTTTTGCTGATATTTTACTACAAGCTTTGATTAGCATGTATTATTAACAAACGCTAATAACCTATCCTCAGGATATAGTGTAGATTAATAAAAGAGTCTTTCTGCGTTAACTGTTAAAAATTAACCTTACTGTAAAGTGTTACTGCGGTTTTAATATTTAATAATCATATATAATGGAAATTCAATATTTTACAACTTAATTATACGGACTATAATTACAATGCCCATGATAGATATGCTTTTTGCATTTTTAACCCCATTCCAATATTCTGACAGCATTTTAAATACTTAAAAATGCTGAAAATACTTTAAAGAAAACCTTAGAATATTATACTCTTGTTATTCTACCATATTGGTTTACTAAGTTTTTAAGTCTTTGTTTCTGCACTGAAAGGGATTGATTTCTAAAGGTACTGGCAAACAAACAAACCATTAAACTGACTATTATTTATTTGTCTTACTACTATTCGTCAGGCAGAATAACCTCCCTAACCCTAACCCCTTCTGTTTGTCCTTCCTGAACCAGCCAAACCACTAAAACCTTGTCTCAATATGGTATTGAAGTTGAGAGTCTTACCTTTCTTCAGCTGTATCTTTGCCCATAACCTATAAAACAAACAGAAACAAGGTTAAGCTCTAATGTTAGTATTTTGCTTCCTGTGTAACATCCAGCTTATAACAGCATGCATCTGAAACCCGGTAAGGGTGTGTTAACATCTTGCCTGTGCTTTCTTTTTTTCTTCTGAGGTGAGATCCCACCATCCCCCAGCGGGACACGGTGAATCAGCATCTCTTTCACTGCAAACTCGTAAACCTGTCAGAAAGTCATACATAATCACATGAGACAGAGCATTGCAACATGTTACACACGCTGCATCACAATCCAGTGAACACTTAACTTTGAAAGCCGGCTGAGACCTAACCGCTCATTATCATGTTGATCTTTGCCATATGAGCTCTCACACACACTAGCACGCACATACACACACAAACACACAACCAAAACAACGCTCTTCTAGAAAAAGATTTGGACCATTCCCTAAATGAAAGAAAAACACATGATTTGAGGTAATCGCATTTCCAGTTAGCCAAACCACAGTCTTTCTGGGAAAAACACACAGGCACACATGCACACAGTCATACATTTAAATGCACACAATCTCTGCTTTTGAGTAAACAATGTAGAACTTTCCGCACACTTAATACATTTTAATTCAGTTTAGACCTGCTCTCCTTTACCAATGAGTTACCAGACAACGCATTACCAAACTAGCAAAAGACACATATTTTCATTGGCATTAAGTGTACCTCTCTACATGTCTTGGTACCAATGAGTCGTGCAATGGAGCAGAAGTTGTTGTAATATGTGCCGTGCAGGACTCTGAACAGAGACTCCTCTGCTCCGCTCCATTGAGGAGGCGAATCGGATTCCTCTGTTCCTTCCTCTCCTGGTCTCAGTTTGGCGGGACTGGGACACCGAGAGTTACCCTCTGGCACACAAATATGCAATTTCAGGTTTTCATCAAAACACTCTTTACTAAAGTAAATCAGAACTTAATAGCAGCAGCTGATATATGATATAAAATGTATACTTTCTAGATTCTAATTCTATGCAATTTTTTCTAAATTTTAAAAGTTAAGTCAGTAATACTTTTTTTAAAGGAATTACATGTGTTCAGCTAGGATGCGTTAAACTGATCCAAAGTGACAGTAAATCCAGTTAACATGTTATGAATGATTTCTGTTTTAAATAAATGCAGTTATTTTAACTATTTGTTCATCAAAGAATCTTTTAATAAAATTTCTCTTTCTTATTTTTTTTTTGGCGCAATGTTTTTAACATTGCAAATTAGACGATTTGTTACTTGAGCACCAAATCAAAAAGTTATTACAATTATTTTTGTAGTAATGGCTGCTGAAAATACAGATTTGCCATTATGGGAATAAAATAAATTTTTAAATGCTACAAGTGAATTTAGGCATCACAACATTATAATGTACAGTATAAAAATAGATATTAATCTTGAGATTTGCTAAGATGATGACGAAGGTATTTTAAATGTAAAAAAAATGAGAATGATAAACAATTAAATATAAAACATTAATAAGAGTGTAATACTTTATCAGTTGATAACTAGATGGTGTACCTGTAATGGTACTACTGATACATTGTGCATAAGCTTTAGTCTATTTGGTTACAAACATGTGTTGGTTGTTGCTAGAATGTAATGATTTTAGGTCAAAATCTCTATTATACTCTCTCTAGATGTGGCTTGAATCCCTCCCTTAAATATAAGCCTGTACAACTGTTTTCCCATTTTATCACCCGACAAGCGAAAATAATAATTATTACTTTAGTGAGCACCACTACTAATGTTTCTGCAAACATTTCCACTGATGTCTCTGTTGCAATTTAGACAAACAACTCACCATAGGACAAGAGTTACTTTTAGCAAGGAAAGGTTTGGCTGTGTGTTTCTTATGTGTTATTTTGGTCTGGATCAACTATTAACTCTTTATCCGCTGTACCTGAGGAGCTGGTGGTCTCATGGTCGCTGTCTCCTTCTCTTCCCTCCTCGCCAGAGCCTGAGGGGGTGGGGCCACAGGAACTCGAGGGGTGGGGCTGTCGCCGTCGACGACGGGACCTTTGAGACCTCTGCATGTTTTGATCAGCAAACTCTTTTGCCCCTTTCTGTGAAAAATTAAGTGAAGTGATGAATATAACTTTATAAATTATACATTTCATTCAATTATAAAATAATATAACTATACAATTACACAATTTAAATATAAAATTCATATAAAATAATCCATCCATCTTCTTCCACTTTGCTGGGGCCGGGTTGCAGGGGCAGCAGTCTAAGCAGGGACGTACAGACTTCCCTCTCCCCAGACACTTCCTCCAGCTCTTCCGGGGAAGCGCCGAGGTGTTCCCAGGCCAGCCGAGAGACATAGTCCCTCCAGAGTGTAGGTCTTCCCGGTAGGACATGCCCGGAATGTCTGTGAGGCATCCGGAACAGATGCCTGAGCCACCTCAGCAGGCCTCTCTCGATGTGAAGGAGCAACAGGTCTACTCCGAGCTCCTCCCGAGTGCCCGAACTCTTCACTCTATCTCTAAGGGACCGCCCAGCCACCCTACTGAGAAAACTCATTTCGGCCATCTGTATCCGGGATCTCGTTCTTTCAGTCATGACCCAAAGCTCAACCGGTAAATCGAGAGTTTCGCCTTGCAGCTCAGCTCCTTCTTCACCACGACAGACAAGTACATCGACCGCATTACTGCAGAAGCTGCACTGATTCGTCTGTCAATCTCTCGTTCCATCCTTCCCTCACTCGTGAACAAGACCCCAAGATACTTAAACTCTGAGGCAGCAAATCCCCACCAACCTGAAGGGGACAGGCCACCCTTTTCCGGGTGAGAACCATGGCCTCAGATTTGGAGGTGCTGATTCTCATCCCAGCCGCTTAATACTCGGGTACAAACCACCCCAGTGCCCACTGTAGGTCCTGGTTCGAAAGAGCCAACAGGACAACTTCATCTGCAAAAAGCAGAGATGAGATCCTGGGGTCCCCAAACCAGACCCCCTTCAGCACCTGACTGAGCCTAGAAATCCTGCTCATAAAAATAATGAACAGGACCGGTGACAAAGGGCAGCCCTGCCGGAGTCCAACACGCACTGGGAACAAGCCTGACTTTCTGCCGGCAATGCAAACCAAGCTCCTGCTCCAGTCGTACAGGGACCGGACAGCCCTTAGCAAATACTCCCAGAGCACCCCCCATAGGACACCGCAAGGGACGCTGTCGAATGCCTTCTCCAAGTCCACAAAACACATGTGGACTGGTTGAGCAAACTCCCACAAATCCTCCAGTACCCTAAAGAGGGTATAGAGCTGATCCAGTGTTCCACAACCAGGACAAAAGCCGCATTGTTCCTCCTGGATCTGAGGTTTGACTATCAAACAAATTCTCCTCTCCAGTACCCTGGCATAGACTTTCCCGGGGAGGCTGCGGAGTGTAATCCCCCCTATAGTTGGAACACACCCTCCGATCTCCCTTTTTAAAAAGAGAGATCACCACCCCCGTCTGCCAGTCCAGAGGTACTATCCTCGACCTCCACACGATGCCATTTAGGTGTGTCAGCCAAGACAGCCCCATGGCATCCAGAGACTTCAGGTACTCAGGGTGGATTTCATTCACTCTTAAGCTTCTTATCTACCTCTGCGACTTCAGCCCGGGTGGTCGAGTCCACCCCTGGGGGCCCGGACTCTGCTTCCTCAATGGAAGACGTGTCGGTGGGATTGAGGAGATCCTTGAAGTATTCCTTCCACCACCCGACAATATCCCCAGTTGAAGTCAACAGATTCCCACCCTCACTCTATACAGTGTTGGCAGGGCACAGCTTCCCCCTCCTGAGGCTCCAGACAGTTTGCCAGAACCTCTTGGAGGCCGAACGATAGTCCTTCTCCATGGCCTCACCGAACTCCTCCCAGACCCGAGTTTTTGCTTCTGCAACCACCTGGGCTGCAGTCTGCTTGGCCCACCGGTACCTATAAGCTGCCTCAGGAACCACCGGGTTCGGGGTTACACAGGCACCAGAGACTTAGCGGCCACAGCTCCGAACAGCCGCATCGACAATGGAGGTGGAGAACATAGTCCACTTGGACTCAATGTCTCCAACCTCATTCGGTGTTCGTTATGGACAAACTGTGACTAGCACAGAAGTCCAACAACAGAACACCACTCAGGGTCATATCAGGAGGGCCGTTCCTCCCACCACACCTCCCAGGTGTCACTAGCATCGCCCCCGTGAGCGTTAAAATCCCCCAGTAGAACGACGGAGTCCCCAGTTGGAGTGTTTTCCAGTACCCCTCCCAGAGACCCAGGAAGGCTGGGTACTCTGAACTGCCATTCGACCCGTAGGCACAAACAACAGCGAGAGACCTTATCCCGACCCGAAGGAGCAAGGAAACAACCCTCTCGACCCAACTCGGTGACTCCAGAGTAGTGGAGAGTCCACCTCCTATCAAGGATGGGAGTTGAGCTGCTCGTGGAGGTGAGCCCAACTATCTTTAGTCGGTACCTTTCAACCTCCTGGACTAACTCAGGCTCCTTCCCCCCCAGCGAGGTGACATTCCATGTTTCAAGAGCCAGATTCTATGTCCAAAGATTGGGTCGTTGAGGTCCCCGCCTTCGACCGCCGCTCAACCCACAATGGACCCCAAGAAGGCCGGGTACTCTGCACTGCCATTTGGCCCGTAAGCACAAAGAACAGTAGAAAAACGTATGAAATCGTTATGCACTCAGAAAGCTGTACCTGCAGCAGAAAGCAGTCCGGTCCACAGGGCTCTGTCTCCATTCGGATCTCTTTATTCTTCCTCTTATACACATTAGGAGATGCATGGAAAGCTGAACACAAACAACGTACTAATTTACATCCATTTTGGATGATTTCATCACAAGTGGTCAATGCTAACTATAGCATAATTACAATTACACAATTACAATTACATATACTGTATAAAATTAGACAAACTTTTTTGCCAAGTTTAAACAGGGCATATCTGTATGCTAGATGTTCTGATGAAGATTGTACAAAATTGTATAATACTTGAAAGGTATTGCATTGTACATAATTCAGGAACATGCACTGAAGGACAGATTGTATCATGTATCTCTATTTGAATAAACACAAAAAGGCAGAACTAGAGAAAGACATTATAAATTCTTACGGTGCAAGAAGCAGTCATATTTAAAGCAGCGGCGACAGAAAAGTGTGTGAAAAGAGTGCAGACTTTGCTCTCTCTGAACAGATTTTGCAAAAGGGCCGTCCATGTTGGGTGTGCAGAGAGGAGGCAACTTCACAGGGTTGGATGGTTCCAGGAGATCCTTATACCTGTAAAAGAGAGAAAAATACACTATAATTTGCAATAACAGCAAAACACACTAAACTCAAAATAAACTGAAAGGAGTCTTTAATGCTCACCAAGGTTCCATTTAATTAGTAAAAAATCTTATCATGTATATTACATATTAGAATATTTACTGTAAAATATTAATCAAATTTGTAAAAGCTGTATAATAATTTAACTGTATAATAATTTTCTATTTTAGTATATTTGTCATTTATGTAATTGACTGTGATGCAAAGCTGAATTTTTAGCATTATTACTCCAGTCCAGTGTTGCCAAGTCCACTGTCCACAGAACTGGTCTTCTTTAACATTGTTGCCATGGGTTGAGGTGAGACAAGTTTGGGGTGAATAAAATGATGACAGAATGTTCTGTTTTGGATAAACTATCCCTTTAAAGTGCTGAATTTGTTTGACACACATAACAGGCCATTAAATACAACTCTCACCCACAGATTTCCCCCAGCCAGCGGAAAGAAATAAAATGAGCACAGCTGGTGGAACGAACAATTATGACATGAAACAGTAAATAGTTGGATGATAAGGCAGACTGTGACAGGTTTTGTTTTTCACTGCTGCTGCCGGGGGCTTCACAGTCAGCTGACAACACAGCTCGAGGAGCCTCCCATGAACCTTCATGTACCACAGCTTGAATGTGGCATGACATATACCTTCCTAGTCAAGTATTTAGAATACAGTTTGACAGCATACACAATTTGGTGTGCATTGAGAGAAGCCGGTTTAAATCTGGACTGCCTCGTGTCCTGATCCCATTCATTTCTAAAAATGAAGGTTAAAAAAATGAACAGGGTGGCCTACTTGTCCTTCAGCTCCTCCATGGTGCCTTTGTATGGAAACATAGACGCAATAGCTGTGAAAATCTTGTCGTGAGGAATCTTCTTATTGGAGGACAGCTCTCTTCCTAGTAAGGGAAAAGCAAAACTAAAATCAGCATTGTCCTGAATTTGACTTCTAAAGCAAAAGTAGAGTAGTGCATGGGCTTATGTGTAAGGGTCAGGGTGTACCGTAACTGGATACTGTCCTAAAACAAACTGAATGAACAAACAGGTTTGTCCTCCAGCCCTCACTGGGAATAAAGGCAACACTCAGAGCAAACAATTGCACATAGACATTGAGACAGAGGCTGATCTGATGGGCAATGCATGTGAGCTCTATTTGTTGTTAAACCACTGAAATTCAAATCACTGAAAAGCTAAAAGCCATTTATTGTCTATTAAAAGCCCTAATTCTATGTTAATTAGACCCAGCATATCATCAAAATCACTGATTTCTTTATTTTTTTAAATGTGTTATTATATATATATACAGTACAGGTCAAAAGTTTGGGCACACCTTCAATTCAATGTGTTTTTTTTATTTTCATGATCATTTACATGGGTAAGGTCCGGTGACTGTGGAGGCCAGGTCATCTGCCGCAGCTCTCCATCACTCTTCTTCTTGGTCAAATAGTCCTTACACAGCCTGAAGGTGTGTTTGGGTTCATTGTACTGTTGAAAAATAAATGATCGTCCAACTAAACTCAAACTGGATGGGATGGCATGTCGCATGTGGTAGCCATGCTGGTTCAGTGTGCCTTCAATTTTGAATAAATCCCCAAAAGTGTCACCAGCAAAACACCCCCAC